>JACRUU010000004.1:8103785-8106285 GCA_030449085.1 Kryptopterus vitreolus
TGTGTGTTTACTGATAAACAATGAGTTTAAAGTCACTTGAGAACCTCAGGCTCCGCCTTCTGTGTTATTATTACTGTATTTGCTATTTATTAATAAATATAGAATAATTTGTGTAACGGTGAGAATTGTTCCTGTGCTCTTTACCGTACATGTTCCCTACTGTGTGTGTGTGTGTGTGTGTGTGTGTGTGTGTGTGTGTGTGTGTGTGTGTGTGTGTGTGTGTGTTTGATATAATACACTGAACACTATATTAAATGATACACTACAAGCCCAGAGAGGGAAATGGATTATACAGCTCCAGTAAAAAAGCCCTGCCCGAGCAGACGGTGTGTTTTTATCCTCCTCTTCCTCCACATTAGTGTTGTGTGATTGATACGATCGCGAGTGTTGGATCTGATTACGCAGCAAAATCACAAAAGCGTCATTTTAAAAAGAAACTAAAATATCAGGCAGCGTGAGATTAACACGTCGTCTGTGTTTAAAAAGCCGTAATGTTAAATGATATAAACATTATTACAGTAAATGCTGTAGTGATGTAACACTGCATCTTTACACCGTATTTCGTGTGTATTCGAGTTTCAATTTAAACTTTCACTGGAGTAAAAGTTAAGTGTATTGTTGCGATCAGTAAATAGAACCAAGCACCAAACAAAAGCAGGATGGAACACAGCACCCCCTACCTCTGATTACTGTGCATTTAAACACTTTTGATCCTCATTAATTAAAAAAATGTAAATAAAATATAATGACGTTAAAAATCTCCCCGAATGGAACTACAATGGAAAAACAGGGTGTACAAACTTTTTATAAACAGGGCGGGATTTCGATGAGGTGAAACTTTGTGGGCGTCGACCATTCAGTCTGATATTCTTCAATCCCTTAACATTAAATGCAAATGAACAAATAAATGATTTTTTAAAAATTGCAAATGGTTTTCATTTCTGCGTAAACAACACAAATAATCAACACTTTTCACTCAAATCACTATTATATAAAAAATGAAAGAAAAATCCGTCTGGGGAAGATGAAACATATTTAGGATCATTTGAAATATTATATATAGTTCACTATTAATTGCTGACTGTAAACTTCTATATCCAAATCCTGTGAAAATAACACTAACATTTATCTTATTCAGAAGTACGAAACATCAAGGGCTCTAAAAACGATAAAACGTTATTCCTTTTTTTTAATCGGATTTCCAAAAGGGTGGTGTTTTTCCTTTATTTCAATTTTAGACTCAACAATACGACATGGTAAAACGGGCTGCTGGAATTTAATTGTATTATTTAATTTATCGGGGTTTACGAGATCCTGTTTGATTATCGTTATTGTAAAACAAGAGAACAAAATGATATACATTACAACAAAAACCCAAATTGACTTTAGAATTTATTTACCTCAGAAGAATAAACAAATTCAGGATGTGGAGTAGAAACTGTTGATCCTGGAACTTTGGAACGAATTGAATTAATAGCTTTTATCACCGGTTTCATCACATGATCATGTTTATAATCTTTGGCACAGAGAATAATAATACAGAAGTGAATAATACAGTGGAGTTTTATAACTTTGCCTCCGTCTTCACTTTATATGGAACATGAGTGTGTGACCACAGGTCTACTCCCATCTGCTGGTGAAATATTAAATAGCTTTTTGTCTACGTGTGTATTTTATATTGTGGTCTGTGGACTGACGGGCCGCGTATCAGTGATCTTATGGCGGAGGCTGAGGGCCGCTAGAAATTTGAGTAGGGGCCACGTTTGGCCCCAGGGCCGGACTTTGGACAGTAAGCAGCTACTGAACGGCAGTCAGTGAATCTATATAATACATACAGCTTTGATTTGTCCCACATTAACAAGTGAAGTAAACAAGAGGGAAAATGTCACTTACATTTTAGTAAAAAAAAAATTGTAAACATGTAAACATTTGATTTCCAATGTTAAAAGTAATTATACATCAGATTCTGTTTTGATGTGGTGGATTCACTAAAGTTTGACTAAATGTCCGAGTCACTGTGTGAAGATCTGCTTCTCCCTACAACACTTTATTTTTCTACATGTCTTTTATATCATTATAGTATCTCTGCTATATACAGTCCAATTCTTTTTCCCAATAAGACAATAAATTACATATAAAAGTAAGTAAAATATAAAAAATTGCATTTTATTGTGAATATAATTTAGTGAAAATGAAAAATAGAAAATAATAAAATGCAGCTCGGTGTCACTTTTTACATTTTAAAGTGGATCGCTTTAAAACTTATACATTGAGAAACTCTAAATGGAAATGTTTCACTGAACTAGAAAATATTCAAAATAAAAGTTGCATTTGTTGTGCAGATTAAACATTCGTGTGTTTATTTCTAATTATTATTGATTTCAGTCTCAGTCACGTCTGATTTTCCCCATCAGAGAAAAATGTTGCTTTTCTCTGCATTACAGTAATACAGATGTTCTTTATTGTATATTTAAAAAATCAACACATAAAATATATATAT
>JACRUU010000004.1:8108785-8113785 GCA_030449085.1 Kryptopterus vitreolus
TGTGTGTGTGTGTGTGTGTGTGTGTGTGTGTATGTGTCCTCATAAGAATGACCTTGTGAGGACATGTGCAGCTGAGTAGTGTTTGCGGTGTGTGTGTGTTTGCGGTGTGTTTGTGTTTGTGCGGTGTGTTTGTGTGTGTGCTGTTTGGTGTTTGTGTTTGTGCGGTGTGTTTGGGCGGTTTTTTTGTGTGTGTGTGTGTGTGTGTTTGTGTGTGTGTGTGTGTGTGTGTGTGTGTGTGTGTGTTGTGTGTGTGTGTGTGTGTGTGTGTGTGTTTGTGTGAGACCTGTATTTTTTTCTCTGAATGAATGATATCGGGCAGCAGAACACTGAACTGTGGTTAAGTGCAGTAATCACACCGTTACAATTAACTATATGTGTGTGTGTGTGTGTGTGTGTGTGTGTGTGTGTGTGTGTGTGTGTGTGTGTGTGTGTGTGAGGTCGAGCAGCACTAAGAGCTTTTTCCGATTAGTCAACCAATTCCAATAATACTGAACTTTATTAGAAAAATAAACAGCTCTGAATGATGAAAATAAAGGAAATAATTATGAATATATGAATTGTTATAATAATTATGTAATAAAGTAATTATAATGAATAAATATAAAATATATCATATAAAACAGTGATATTCAGGGTTCAAGCATCCGAGGCACTGAAGGACAGGAGGAGTTGGCAGGAGTTGTAGCTTCGCCCCTAGGTGGCGCCAAACAAAAAAAAAAGGTTTTCTTTCCGTTGTTTAGCGCAAACAAGTGGCAAAGTTACACAATGTGTTGTATTTGACGACGCATTGAGGACATACAGAGATGTAACACGTTTCATGATGATATCTGATTGTGTTCAGGAGTTATAGCCTTGTGTGTCAATGTGGCTCCGCCTACTTTGAACTTTTTAGTGAGTCGTGTGATGTTTTTTTATTGATAAGCTTCATCTGAACATTTCTACACTATTTCTCTTCTGATGCTGCAGAAAACCAGTTCACAAAAGTAGGTTTTTAACATAGACAGTTTTTACGAAAAAATCAAACTTTGCAGCCAAAAACTGTCAATGAGGATTTTCTTTGGTTTCCATAAATATAATTATAAAAAGTTAAATATATTTACACATTTTTGATGCATTTTTTTATCCAACTATGACCAAAAATGTGTACAATTATTTTGGGGGGGATTATAGCGCCCCCCTGTGTCCAACTGAGCTGATATTTTGTCAGCCTGTCCCCAAACTGAGCTCTACCATCTGTCCAAGTTTCAAGTCTCTAGGACGTACGGTTTAGTCTGCACGATCAGTTTTATGGAGGAATAATAATAATAATAATAATAATAATAATAATAATAATAATAATAATAATAATCACCACAATTACAATAATATTTCAGCAGTATGTGATAAATATAACAGAGAGTCCTGTGTGCAGAAACCGACAGCTTGTAGTGGCATTGGTTCGCCTGTAGAGGCCGCTCTCCTGACAAGCGACGACATTGAAATGACCTTCAGCGTTATAATGTAGCGGAGCTGAAATCACACAGAGCTCCTGATTGGTCGGTGTGTCTTTATTTATCACGTAAACATTACAGCACAGTGAAATTGTTTCTTTACATCCCAGCTGGTCAGAGTGCAGGCTCAGACAGCGCCCCCTGGAGCACAGAGGGTTAGGGGCCTCGCTGAGGGACCCGAGAGTGGCAGCGTGGTGATAACCGGGACTCGAACCGCTGTAAAAACAACCTTCTCTCTCGTTTTTCATCCTCATCGTGGACTCAATCGCTCCCTATCGTTCTCCATCCCCCTCTCCTCTCGTTCTCTCTTTACATTTTTCATTTCATCTCCTTCTTCTATCTTTCTCTCCTTTCCTTCCCCCCCTCTTTCCCCTTAAACCCCCCCGTTTTCCTCTCCGAATATCCGATTCTCTTTACTCTTCCCTGACCCTTTCGATCTATTTATCTCTCTCTCACTCTTTCACCCTTCCCCCCATCTCTCTCTCTCTCTCTCTCTCTCAAGTGCAGGTCATTTTTCTCTCCATTTCGTCCTTGTTCCTGATGGACTCGGAGCGGGGTGCCGCACACTTCCTACTCGTTTCTGCTTGGATAAACACAGCCGTAAGTCATCGCGTGCGGCTCCAATTACGTTCCGTCGGCGCCGGAAAAAAATCAGTGGCGTTTTTTTTTCTGTTTAAAGTCAACGAGAATCCTTCGGTGATAAATATGAATGTAAACATGGTTATAAATGAAAGCAGTCTCAGTAAACACATGCAGGCCCGAGGGAGTGGAACAAACCTGCAGATCTGTGAGGTACGGGTGGGGTTGGGATCGAACCCGAGCACTTTTCTGTCCTGCGAGAAATTCCACGTCCTTCCTTTTAACGGAGTGATGAAATATGACAGGAAACGTATAAATAGGAACGTAAATCAGATCTGCATGCTGGACATCTGAGGAGGTGTACGTCAGACAGATGGGGGGAGAGAGAGAGAGAGAGAGAGAGAGAGGGGGATGATGTGGGTGGGGGTTGTTGTGCAGTAGAGGGGTATTTCATTCCGCCTCGTTGCCCCGCAGCTGTCAGAGTTTTTGTGTGTCGTCTGAAGCGTGTACTGTACATTTTCTTCTCCTCCTCCAGTCAGATTCCCTAAATATGTCTGTCTATTTACATCCACCAATCACAGTGCACGCTCCCGCCCCCCTCAGCCAATCCCGGTGCAGTTCCCAAATCAGGGCTGGAAAAAGCGTCTCAGGGAAAAATAAAAGAAGCGATACAAATATGTGATGTGATGGAGGGATGATGGTAATGATGGAGGGATGATAGTAGTGATGGAGAGATGATGGTAGTGATGGAGGGATGATGGTAATGATGGAGGGATGATAGTAGTGATGGAGAGATGATGGTAATGATGGAGAGATGATGGTAATGATGGAGGGATGATAGTAGTGATGGAGAGATGATGGTAATGATGGAGAGATGATGGTAATGATGGAGGGATGATGGTAGTGATGGAGAGATGATGGTAGTGATGGAGGGATGATGGTAATGATGGAGGGATGATGGTAGTGATGGAGAGATGATGGTAGTGATGGAGAGATGATGGTAGTGATGGAGGGATGATGGTAGTGATGGAGGGATGATGGTAGTGATGGAGGGATGATGGTAGTGATGGAGGGAAAGCACTACTAAAGGGGGAAAGGGGCGGAGTCAACACTGGCTCCACCCTTTATGAGCAGCAGTTCTGTAGTCTGTAGTACTAATGACGTCTCCCGCCATCATTCTTTTTCTTTCTATTCCTTTTTTATTCTGTTCATTCTCTCGTCTTTCCATCCGCTATCGTCCTGATACTGTGTTCTATTTCTGTCTTTCTTCCACAATCTGTCATTCTCTCCGTTTCTACGTCCTTCTTATTCTCTCCTTGTTCTCCGTTTTCTTTTCATCCCTCTTTTTTCCTTCCCGTTCTGTTTTCTCACTCCCTCTCCTCAATCTCTCTCTTTCCCTCTCCATCCTCCCATCACACCCACTCTCGTTTTCTTTTTCTCCTTTTTAATTTTCTCCTCTCCCTCTCTCTCTCTCCCTCTTTACTTTCTCCTTTTTTTACACCCAGGTTTCATTTTGTCCCGTCTCTCCTCTACTCCAGTTCCGGTCTCTTCCTCTACTAATCTCTCTCTCTCTCTCTCTCTCTCTCTCCTTCATTTTAGCTTTCTTTTCCTTTTTCTTTTCCTTCTCTGTTTGTTGTTTGTTGTTTTTTTTCCCCTCCATTTCTCCTCCTCTTCCCGGAGTGTATCGGGTCGTTCCTCACGTTCCCATATGATGGTCTCGTCCTGCTCCTGCTCCGGAATGTGTAAAGCCAGAAGCTATATATAAGCCTGGGACGGCGGGTTGCCATGGTAACTGCGTTTCCCTGCAGTAACAGTGGAGAGGAGCTCGTCACTTTTGATTTATTTAATAAATATATATATATTAAAAAGCAGGAATTGGTAAACGAGGATGTTTGATTTCTGGGTGCAGGAGGTCGATGTGGTGAAGTGACCAGACGTACAACGAGAAATTTCACCGCTCTTCATAAGTTTGTGGACAAAATGGAGTCTTCAGACATTTATTTATTTATTTATTTATTTATTTATTTATTTGTGTGTTCATTGATTTATTTAGTCGAGCTTAAAAACCTTAACAAACCTCAAAAACCTTGAAACGTGAAATGCAGCAAATAAATGTGTGTGTGTGTGTGTGTGTGTGTGTGTGTGTAAATGTAAATGTAAATGTAAATGTAAATGTAAATGTAAATGTAAATGTGTGTGTGTTTGTGTATGTATGCACGCCTGGTTTATCTATAATTACAGTGTAAATGTTTCATACTTGGCCACGCCCACAAAACTCCATAAAAGGTGCATCTCTTAATGTTACATCACAGTAAATAATGAGCTCTAATTCGTGTTTATGGTTCTCTAGGGTGCCATTACTTTTGCCTGAGCGGTGTGTGTGCCGAAACACAGCCTTCTGCTAATAAAACGAATCAAATTAAAGAATTTCATTCAGAGTTTAGTCTGGGGGCGTGGCGGTGGGTGGGGCAATGGGCATGACGACGGGTGGGTGATGGGCGTGGCGGTGGGCGTGACGATGGGTGGGGCGATGGGCATGACGACGGGTGGGCGATGGGCGTGGTGGTGGGCGTGACGATGATGGGATGGGTGGGGACGATGGGCATGACGACGATGGGTGACGACGGGTGGGCGATGGGCGTGGTGGTGGGCGTGACGATGGGCGTGACGATGGGCATGACGATGTGTGGGGCGATGGGTGTGGCGGTGGGCGTGACGATGGGCGTGACGATGTGTGGGGCGATGGGCGTGGTGGTGGGCGTGACGATGGGCGTGACGATGTGTGGGGCGATGGGCGTGGCGGTGGGCGTGACGATGGGCATGACGATGTGTGGGGCGATGGGCGTGGCGGTGGGCGTGACGATGGGTGGGGCGATGGGCATGACGACGGGTGGGCGATGGGCGTGGTGGTGGGCGTGACGATGGGCGTGA
>JACRUU010000004.1:8121285-8126285 GCA_030449085.1 Kryptopterus vitreolus
GCGGATGCGTCTGGGTCGCATGGAGGAAAAGCACACACACCACACACACACCACACACACACACACACACACACACACACACACACACACACATGTATATAGTTTGGAAGAGGAAGAGAGATGGTGGAGAAGTGCAGAGAGAAGTGTAATGATATTGCAGTTTCCTCCCCCGTATTTGAACATGTTTATTGTCTGAAACCATCTGCAGCTGATAACCCTTGACTGAACAAGCTGTTCACCGAGCCAAGAGGGAGTCGGGGGAGAGAAATCAGCCGTGCTTTAAAATGGATCCATCAGCGCACACACACACACACACACACACACACACACACACACACACACACACTCACACTCGCGACACTGCGGAGACTAAAGCACTGCTGGGAAATGACACAGGAAGAGACGCGCCTTTTTCCTGCTGTACGTCTGTGAATGATGATATTACACTCACACTCAGATCACAACTCCATCTGCAGATAAACGACTTCTCACATCGCTTAATGCATCCTAAACACACCGCTTTCATCATCGCCGTCCTCTAACACCATCACCACCATCACCACCATCACTTCACCATCACCATCACCATCACCACCATCACACACAACACCATCACCATCCACCACCAACACCATGCACCATCAGATAAACGACTTCTCACTCACATCGCTTAATGCATCCTAAACACACCGCTTTCATCATCGCCGTCCTCTAACACCACCATCACCATCACCACATCACACCACCACCACCATCACCATCACCACCACCACCATCACCACCATCACCATCTGCAGATAAACGACTTCTCACATCGCTTAATGCATCCTAAACACACCGCTTTCATCATCGCCGTCCTCTAACACCACCATCACCACCACCACCACCATCACCACCATCACCATCACCACCATCACCACCACCACCATCACCACCATCACCATCACCATCTGCAGATAAACGACTTCTCACATCGCTTAATGCATCCTAAACACACCGCTTTCATCATCGCCGTCCTCACCACCACCACCATCACACCATCATCACAACCACCATCACCATCACCACCATCACCATCACCACCACACCACCACCCCCACCCATCACCATCCTATCACCATAAACCCATCACCATCATCTGCAGAATAAACGACTTCTCACCCGCTTAATGCATTCCTAAACACACCGCTTTCATCATCGCCGTCCTATAAACCATCACACACCACACCATCACCAACCACCATCACCACCATCACCATCATCACCATCAACGCCACCACCACAATCACCATCACCACCATCAACCATCACAGCAGATAAACGACTTCTCACATCGCTTAATGCATCCTAAACACACCGCTTTCATCATCGCCGTCCTCTAACACCACCATCACCACCATCACCACCATCACACCATCCAACACACATCACCATCACCACCATCACCATCACCACCATCACCATCACCATCACACCACCACCACCATCACCATCACCACCACCACCACCACCACCACCATCACCATCATCACCACAATCATCATCACCCCATCATCACCCCATCACCACACCATCATCACACCATCATCACCACCATCACACCACCATCACCACCACCACCACCAAAATCACCACCACCATCACCACAATCACCAATCAAGCACTCACCATCACCATCTGCCGATAACCCACCTGACTCTGCTCCCCCCCTGAATTCCAAATGCACCCCTTTCCCTCCTACAAACGTCCGCTTTCATCACCATCACCGCACCACGTCCTCACTAACACCACCATCACCCACCATCACCAACACCAACCATCACCCCACCAACACATCATCCCAATCACCATCCAGTCCTCCCGAGCCACTCCAGCCCATCGGTCCTTCCAGGTCTTCCCACCTCGTCGCTTCCATTTTCCCTCGACGTACCGCCTCATCCGCCTCCGTCCTTTCGCTAGCTAAAACGCCGGCGCTCCTTACCGTCAAACCAGAGGGAAAGGATCCCACACCACACAACACACACACACACACACACACCAAGGCAACCTGCACACAATCTGAGGAGCCTCGTGTTGGAATGTGAGATTGAGGAGATGGAAGTTAGACGAGTTGCATCATCAACCCCGGATGATCACATGACACTCATTTTTTATCTCCGAGTGACGCTTTTCTTCGTCTTGTTTATCGTTGTTTTTTTCCTCATTCATTCTTTTACATTCATATTTAGACCAGACTAGTGGCAGCTTGGTGGTGGTGGTTGTGGTGGTGGTGGGGTGGTTGGTGGTGGTTGGTGGTGGTTGGTGGTGGTGTTAGTGGTGGTGCTGTTGGTGGTGGTGGGTGGTGGTGGTGGTGATGGTGGTGGATGGTGGTGATGATGTGGTGGTGGTTGTGGTGGTGGTGGTGGTGGTGATGGGTGGTGGTGGTGGTGGTGGTGTTGGTGGTGGTGCAGGTGTTGGTGTTGATGGTGGTGTTGGTGATGGTGGTGATAGTGATGTGGTGTGTTGGTGCTGAACCCCAGTGTGGTGTGGTGGTGGTGGCGGTGATGGTTGGTGGTGGTGGTGGTGGTGATGGGTGGTGATGGGGTGATGGTGGTGTGGGTGGTGTGGTGGTGGTGGTGGTGGTGGTGGTGATGGTGTGGTGGTGGTGGTGGTGGTGGGTGGTATGGTGGCGGGTGGTGATGTGTGGTGGTGATGTGATGGTGGTGGCGGTGATGGTGGTGATGGTGGTGATGGTGGTGGATGGTGGTGATGGTGGTGGTGTTGGTGGTGGTGGTGATGGTGGATGGTGATGGTGTATGTGGTGGTGGTGGTTGTGATGGTGTTGTGTGGTGGTGGTGGTGGTGTGGTGGTGTGGGATGGTGGTGGTGTGGTGTGGTGGTGGTGTGGTGGTTGTGTGATGGTGGTGGTGGTGGGTGGTGACGGTGGGTGGTGGTGGTGGGGTGGTGGTGAGTGGGGGTGGTGGTGATGGTGGTGGTGGTGGTGGTGGTGGTGGTGGTGGTGGTGGTGGTGGTGATGTGTGGGTGGTGTGGTGATGGTGGTGGTGGTGGTGGTGACGGTGGTGGTGTTGTGGTGGTGATGGTGTGGGTTGGTGGTGGTGGTGGTGTTGGTGGGTGGTGGTGGTGGTTGGTGGTGGTGGTGATGATGGTGGTGGTGATGATGGTGGTGGTGGTGGTGTGGTGGTGATGGTGGTGTGGTGGTGGTGGTGGTGATGGTGTTGGTGGGTTGGTGGTGTTGGTGATGTGGTGGTGTTGGGGTGGTGTTGGTACGGTGCTGTGTGTGGTGGTGATGGGAGGCGGGTGGTGGTGGTGATGGTGGTGGTGGTGGTGATGGTTTTGTTGTTGGTGGTGGTGGTGATGGTGGTGGTGATGGTGGGGTTTAAACCCGTGATCCACAGTCCGACACCTCGCACCACTGAGCTACATCACGTCCCTTTTTTAATGTGCTTTTATATTTATTAAAAATGAATGGGTGGATGAAGGAAGGATGGATGGAGGTTTTCTGGTAAGACCCGGGATTTTGGTTTGGAAGGTTATGAGCTCAAATCCCACCAACCCCAAGCCCTGAACCCTCGCCTGCTCGGGGGGGAACAAGGTCATGCCAAACGAGTCTCCGAACAAATCGCGAACGGAACGGAAATGTTCCAGCGATCGTGATTCGTCAACAGTAAACACGGAGAGTAAACAAAACAAGGAAACAAGTTTGGGAAGAAACCCTACACAGATGTGGGACGTTTCCGCAGCGTAACGGGAATCGCACGGCCCTTTATTTTTGGTGGGCGTGGTTTAAAACGGCTCCACCCCGCGTTGCGTCACTCACACGTCGGCTTTTTATTGTCTGGCATAAATTGTTTTTTTGTTTACGCGTCTATTCCAGCACTCGGTTGGACAACAGGCCAATTTCACCGTCCAAATCGTCCTGTAATCACGTCCCAGCGGGTCCCGGCCGTGATAGCGTGTCTTATTTTGAGGGAAAAGGCCGGCACTTTCCCAGATAAGAGCGCTCGTTAGCCAAAACGGCTAAAACCCCTGCTTTGCTCGGCCTCTCGTCTGGCGATGATGGAAATTTTCATTAGGAGCCGCGAGGAGCCGAGCGGAGATAAGCAGCGCCAAATTGAAAAATCAGCTCGATGGCTTTGAGGAGTGTTATTAGGAGAAGTCCAATCTGCATGCTAATAGAGAAACTAGCGTCCTGTTTAGGGGCCTGAAAAACACACCTCGGGATTGATATTAGCGCCGAGCGACACTCGGGGGGGAAAAACCGCGCGACAGGAGAGTCTCACGCTGGTGTATAAATATATATATATATAAATGTCCATCCCGAGCTTCCGTCTATCACTCCATTTTCCTCTCCTTTCCGTGGAATAATTGATGCTCAGGACTAATGGTGATTTATGGTGTTTATCTGCAGCCAATCAGCAGAGCCGAGCGGGATCACTAATCACAGCTGATACGACTGCTCGACTCCTCAGCGGCTCTTGAGTGATTACGGCTTTTTAGTCGTTATTAGTGACGAGAGCGTTCCCATTCTAAATGCAATATAACTGTGTGTGTGTGTGTGTGTGTGTGTGTGTGTGTGTGTGTGTGTGTGTGTGTGTGTGTGTGTGTGTGTGTGGAAGGACGCAATGCTAATCGATGCGTTACACACACGTTCCTCTGGCGGAGGAATGGCGAGGAAGCAGTTTGTCTCCCGCGAGGTTTGTGCAGGGAATAAAAGGTGTGAGATCACAGGATTAAAAACGTCTCCCTGCTGACGGCATTCCACAAAAGAAAAGAAGTCACTGTGGAGGGAAACATCCGGCACAACATTAATCTACTGTCGTTCATCCTCCTCTTCATCATCCTCCTCCTCCTCCTCTTCCTCTTCCTCAATCCTCCTCTTTCTCTCTCATCATCCTCCTCTTCATCATCCTCCTCTTCTTCTTCCTCTTCTTCCTCTCATCTCCTCTTCATCATCCTCTTCTTCTTCCTCTTCTTCATCCTCTCCTTCTTCATCCTCCTCCT
>JACRUU010000004.1:8131285-8133785 GCA_030449085.1 Kryptopterus vitreolus
AACTCACCACAAATCATGAGAGAGACTGGAGGTGAGACTGGAGGTGAGACTGGAGGTGAGACACGAGAGAGAGAGAGACACAGTAAGAGTTTCTGTATTCCAGCAGAAATCGTCTTTTCACCACACGCTGTTTGTGAGTGTAAAATAAATCAATCAGATCACAAGACGATCTGCATCTCTCTTATTCAAGTTTTTCTCTTCACTGGAACCGTGTGTGTGTGTGTGTGTGTGTGTGTGTGTGTGTGTGTGTGAGCTATGAATCATCCAGTAGCAGCTTGAAGAAGGTGTTTAAAGGCCAAGTGCTGACTTTAAACACAGATATAATCTTTGGCAAAGAATCTTTTGTGCCTTAGATCCTTGTTTAAACACACACACACACACACACACAGACACACACACACACACACACACACACAAACACACAAAAACACACATACACAAACACACACATAGACACACATAAACACATATATACATATATATTTATGTCGATCAGATGTTTGATGGAGGGTGGGGTGTTTCATGACGTGTGTAGGCGTTTGATGGATGTGTGTAGTTGTTTGATGGATGTGTGTAGGCGTTTGATGGATGTGTGTAGTTGTTTGATGGATGTGTGTAGTTGTATAGATTATATAGTTCTATGGTGTATAGATGTGTTGAGGTTTTATATAATGTAGTTGTGTGTGTTGGTGTGTGTAGTTTTGTGTAGATGTATGTAGGTGAGTATTGATGTGTATGTGTGTAGTTGTGTATAGATGGGTGTGGGTATATAAATGGGTATGTGTGTAGGTGTGTATAGATGTGTGTGTGTGTAGTTGTGTATAGATGGGTGTGTGTAGTTGTGTATAGATGTATGTAGGGGTGTGTGTGTGTAGGTGTATAATGTGGGTGTGTATATGTATGTGTGTGTGTATAATATTTGTGTGTGTATATATATTTGTGTGTGTGTAGTTGTGTATAGATGTATGTAGGTGTGTGTGTAGTTGTGTATAGATGTGTGTGTGTGTGTGTGTGTGGTTGTGTATAAATGGATGTGTATATAAATTTGTGTGTGTATAGTTGTGTATAGATGTGTGTGTGTAGTTGTGTATATATATATGTGTGTGTGTGTGTGTAGTTGTGTATAAATGGATGTGTATATAAATTTGCGTGTGTATAGTTGTGTATAGATGTGTGTGTGTGTAGTTGTGTATATATATATATATGTGTGTGTGTGTGTGTGTGTAGTTGTGTATAAATGGGTGTGTATATAAATTTGTGTGTGTATAGTTGTGTATAGATGTATGTAGGTGTGTGTAGTAGTGTATATATATATATATGTGTGTGTGTGTGTAGTTGTGTATAATTGGGTGTGTATATAAATTTGTGTGTGTATAGTTGTGTATAGATGTGTGTGTGTGTAGTTGTGTATATATATATATATATGTGTGTGTGTGTAGTTGTGTATAAATGGGTGTGTATATAAATTTGTGTGTGTATAGTTGTGTATATATGTGTGTGTGTGTGTAGTTGTGTATATATGGAAGCTGTTTGTGTGATTTGGATCTTTCTGCAGCACATTGATGCTCATTAGCACAGACAGCTGATAATTATACTCACATCACATATTTTAATGAAGAGACACTTTCTTTTGTCCTTGAGTGTGTGTGTGTGTGTGTGTGTGTGTGTGAGTGTGTGTGTGTGTGTGTGTGTGTGTGTGTGTGAGTGTGTGTGTGTGTGTGTGTGTGTAGCGTAATTACAGCTCTCTGACTCTTTAATGTAAAAATCTTATTCACTGTGAGAGAAGCTAAACTGTACAGGTGCACATTAGCACAACACACACTCACACTCACACACTCACACACACTCACACACACACTCACACACACACACACACACACTCACACACACACACACACTCACACACATCCTCCTCCACATTCCCAGAATGCCGCTTGGCCGCCCACGTCCTGAACGAATAATTTAACATGTCACCAGGAGCTGCTGTCAGTCCTGATCTCCCTCAAACCTCCTCCTGCTACTGCTGCTTGTTCTCTCTCTCTCTCTCTCTCCTCTCTCTCTCTCTCAGTCTGTCTGTCTATCTCTCTATCTGTCTCTGTCTGTGTATACGGTTCCAATTCACATCTCCTGTCATCTTGTCTCACCCCGTCTCACTCACTCTTCTCTATTTATTTATTATTGTGTTATATTTCATCTCTCTCCCTCCCTCCCTCTCTCTCTCTTCTCTCTCTCTCTCTCTCTGTCTCCCCCTCGCCCCCTCCCTCCTCACCCTTCCCCCCTTCCCTCTCTCCTCTCTCCCTGCTTCTCTCCCCCTCTATCTCTCCCTCTCTCTCTCTCTCTCCCTTCCTCTCTCTCCCCCCCTCTCTCTCTCTCTCTCACTCTCTCCCTCTCTCTCTCTCTCTCTCTCTCTAATCTCTGTCTCTCTCTCTCTCTCTCTCTCTCTCTCTCTCTCTCTCTCTCTCCCCCTCTCTCTCTCTCTCTCTCTCTCTCTCTCTCTCTC
>JACRUU010000004.1:8138785-8161285 GCA_030449085.1 Kryptopterus vitreolus
CACGTACACACACACACACACACACACACTCTCTCTGACACACACATACACACACACACTCTGACACCAGTTACACACACACACAGTACACACACACACACACACACACACGCACATATACACACTCTCTCTCACACACAAATCCACACACACACTCACACACACACACACACACATACACATATACACACTCTCTCTCACACACACACACACACACACACACACACACAGTCACACGACCATGCAAAATCACACGGACAGGTACCAGTGCACCAGAAAAACACACACACACACACACACACACACATCACACCACACACACACACACACACACACACACACACACACACATACATAAGGACCATGCAAAATCACACAGACAGGTACCAGTGCACCTGACACACACACAACACTACACACACACACACACACACACACACACACACACTTGACTCACACACACACACACACACACACACACACACACATAAGGACCATGCAAAATCACACAGACAGGTACCAGTGCACCTGACAAACACTCACACACACACACACACACACACACTTTATCACACAGGCTTCCCAATTTACACACTCAATACCTAACGCTATCTGAGATACAAGCAACCATCCATCCTCTCATCTTCTCATATATCTCCTCATCCATCTCCTCATCCTCTCATCCATCCTCTCATCCATCCTCTCATCATCCTCTCATTCATCCTCTCATTCATCCTCTCCTTCATCCTCTCATTCATCCTCTCATCTCATCCTCTCATCTCATCCATCCTCTCATCCATCCTCTTCATCCTCTCATCCTCTCATCCATCTCTCATCCTCTCATCATCCTCTCATCTCTCCATCCTCTCATCCATCCTCTCATCTCATCCATCATCCTCATTCATCCATCATTCTCGTCCATCCATCATCCTCATCCTCCCTCAGTCTAATTGTCTTCATCTCTATCTTTCACCCATCTCTCTATCGCTCTATCTCTCTATCTGTTTGTCTCTGTGAGTGTATCGTCGTCACTCTCTCGTGTCTCAGATGAAGGTTTAGAATGATTTTATTTCCACACGGCGTCGGATGTTGTGAGTTTGGAATTCAGATGTTCTCGTTCCTTATGAAGATCAATACATGGTAATGCTTTGGGATTTGGTTTTCTGCCTCGCAGTCACGTTCGGTGTGTTTACACCAGTGTGTGTGTGTGTGTGTGTGTGTGTGTGTGTGTGTGTGTTCACATTTAACACAATATCACATTCCACACGCGAGAAATGATGGAATTATCGACGTGTTTGGCGTCGGATGAAAACCACCAGAATCTCAATGTCGTGTTTTCGGTCGGAGCGACGCCGCGGAATTCCCGTCTTCTCCCCTGATTGATATATTACATCACTCTACACATGACCTCAGATACAACTATACAACACACAACACCATCAATCCCATCAATGTTTGTGTGTTTATTGTGTATGATGGTGTTTGAGTGTGTATGAAGGTGTTTGTGTGTTGATTGTGTATGATGGTGTATGTGTGTTGATGGTGTTTGGTGTTTGATGGTGTTTGATTGTGTTGATTGTGTATGATGGTGTTTGTGTGTATGATTGTGTATGATGGTGTGTTGATTGTGTATGATGGTGTTTGAGTGTGTATGATGGTGTTTGTGTGTGTAATGTGTGTATGTGTGTTGATGGTGTTTGTGTGTTGATGGTGTTTGTGTGTTGATTGTGTATGATGGTGTTTGAGTGTGTATGATGGTGTTTGTGTGTGTATGATGGTGTTTGTGTGTATGATGGTGTTTTTGTGTATGATGGTGGTGTGTGTGTTTGTGTGTTGATTTGTTGTGTTGATGATGGTGTTTGTGTATGATTGTGTATGATGGTGTTTGATTGTGTATGATGGTGTTTGTGTGTGTATGATGGTGTTTGTGTGTTGATGGTGTTTGTGTGTTGATTGTGTATGATGGTGTTTGTGTATGATTGTGTATGATGGTGTGTTGATGGTGTTTTGTGTATGATGGTGTTTGAGTGTGTATGATGGTGTTTGTGTGTATGATGGTGTTTGTGTGTTGATGTTCGTGTGTGGTGTTTTGTGTTGATTGTGTATGATGGTGTTTGAGTGTGTATGATGGTGTTTGTGTGTTGATGGTGTTTGTGTGTATGATGGTGTTTGTGTATGATTGTGTATGATGGTGTTTGAGTGTGTATGATGGTGTTTGTGTGTTGATGGTGTTTGTGTGTTGATGGTGTTTGTGTATGATTGTGTATGATGGTGTTTGAGTGTGTGTGTATGATGGTGTTTGAGTGTGTATGATGGTGTTTGTGTGTTGATTGTGTATGTTTGTGTATGATTGTGTGATGTTGATTTGTGTGTGTGGTGATTGTGTATGGTGTTGGGTGTGTATTTGTGTATGATGGTGTGTGTGTTTGTGTGTTGTGTATGATGGTGTTTTTGTGTGATGATGGTTGTGTATGATGTGTTTGTGTATGATGGTGTTGTGTGTATTGTGGTGTGTTGTGTGTTGATGGTGTTTGTGTGTTGATGGTGTGTTGTGTGTTGATGGTGTATGATGGTGTTTGAGTGTGTATGATGGTGTTTGTGTGTATGATGGTGTTTTTGTGTATGATGGTGTTTGTGTATTGATGGTGTATGATGGTGTTTGAGTGTATGATGGTGTTTTTGTGTATGATGGTGTTTGTGTATGATTGTGTATGATGGTGTTTGTGTGTTGATGGTGTATGATGGTGTTTGAGTGTGTATGATGGTGTTTTTAATGGTGTTGTTGTGTTGTGTGTTGATGTTTTTTTGTGTATGATGGTTGTGGTTTGTCTGCTGGTGTTTGATGGTGTTTGATTGTGTATGATGGTGTTTGTGTGTGTATGGTGGTGTTTGTGTGTTGATGGTGTTTGTGTATGATTGTGTATGATGGTGTTTGAGTGTGTATGATGGTGTTTGTGTGTATGATGGTGTTTTTGTGTATGATGGTGTTTGTGTATGATTGTGTATGATGGTGTTTGAGTGTGTAGTGTGATGGTGTTTGTGTGTATGCGTGTTTTGGTGGTGTTTGATGGTGTTTTTGTGTATGATGGTGTTTGTGTATGATTGTGTATGATGGTGTTTGTGTGTATGATGGTGTTTGACATGAACTTAATGTTAATAAACTTTTTATAGACGTGTGTTTAATAATTCTCTCAGAATTCGGTGATTGAAGCTCCAGCAGTGAATAATGATTAACCTCTCAGCGCAGTTTCCACCCGAGCCGTTATTACACACTCATCCACAATTATCCTAAATAATAAAGACAAAAAAGGCGAAGCTCTCTATTATACAGTGTGAGAGCGAGCGCCGCTGTCCGTCTGACCCGCAGCAAATTTTACACCGCATTTTTTACTAAAGCTTCAATTTGTGTCAATTTCATGCTCGTTAAATCTCACACAGAGAAGAACATTGAGAATCTCCTGCTCAATAACACCAGCATTTCATCACTCACTCCTGACTGCAAATTCAATTAGTGCTGCAGCACATTCACAAGCGGAAAAGAACAATCACATCTCTGTCTTTACAACCAGCTCCCGAGCAAAACGTCTTTATATTTCACTAATAACAACTTCATCATGCACCAAATCACCAATGCACACACATCATCATTCACCATCACACATCATCATACACACCATCACATTCACCATCATACACCAATCACCAATATTCACCATCACACACACACCATCACATTCACCATCATACACCAATCACCAATATTCACCATCACACACACACCATCACATTCACCATCATACACCAATCACCAATATTCACCATCACACACACACCATCACATCACCAATCACCATCATCAACACACACACACCAATCACCAATATTCACCATCACACACACACCATCACATCATCACCATCACCATCAACACCCCACCATCACCAATATTCACCATCACACACACACCATCATCACCACACATTCACCAATATTCACCATCACACACACCATCACATTCACCATCATACACCAATCACCAATATCACCATCACAGGACCCATCCCAGTACACAAATCACACACCATATTTCACAGCACACACCATCACACACGGTTCACCATCATACACCACATCAATCACCAATATTCACCATCACACACACACACACACACACCATCACATTCACCATCATACACCAATCACCAATATTCACCATCATACACACACCATCACATTCACCATCATACACCAATCACCAATATTCACCATCACACACACACACACCATCACATTCACCATCACACATATCACCAATATCACCATCACCATCATACACATCACCATCACATTCACCATCATACACCAATCACCAATATTCACCATCACACACACACCATCACATTCACCATCATACACCAATCACCAATATTCACCATCACACACACCATCACATTCACCATCATACACCATCACCAATATTCACCATCACACACACACATCACACACATCACCAATACACCAATCACCAATATCACCATCACACATCACACCATCACATACACATCACCATCACATATCATCACGCACAAAACCATCATCACACACACACACACACACATATCACAAACACCACACACATCACATCAACACACACACACACACATCACACACACACACATCACACAAATTATCATACACACCATCACATTCACCATCATGATTGTCTGTGATGATGTGTGTGA
This sequence comes from Kryptopterus vitreolus, assembly GCA_030449085.1. Lineage (NCBI taxonomy): Eukaryota > Metazoa > Chordata > Actinopteri > Siluriformes > Siluridae > Kryptopterus > Kryptopterus vitreolus. The sequence goes on from JACRUU010000004.1 coordinate 8,143,528, forward strand.
TTGTGTTTGATTGTGTTTGTATGATTGTGTGTGATGGTGTATGAGTGGGTGTTGTGTTGTGTGTGTGTATGATGTGTGTGTGTGTGTGTGTGTGTGTGTGTGTGTGATTGTGTGTGTATGAGTGTGTGTGTGTGAGTGTGTGTGATGTGTGTGTGTGTGTGTGTGTGAGTGTGTGTATGTGTGTGTGTATATGATGTGTGTGTGTGTGTGTGTACTGTGTTGTGTGTATTGTGTGTGGGATATGATGTGTGTGTATGAGTGTGTGGGTATATGATTGTGTGTATGAGTGTGTTGGTGTAATGATGTGTGTGTGTATGATGTGTGTGTATGAGTGGTGTGTGTGTGTATGATTGTGTGTGTGTGTGTGTGTATGAGTTGTGTGTATGATTGTGTGTGTGTGTGTGTGTGTGTGTGTGTGTGTGTGTGTATGAGTGTGTGTGTATATGTGTGTGTAAGAGTTGTGTGTGTATAGTGTGGTATGGTGTATGTTGTGTGTGTATGAAATTGTGTGTAGTGTGTATGAGTTTGTGTGTGTCTATATGTGTGTGTATTGTTGTGGTGTGTATGTGTGCTTGAGTGTGTGTTTGTGTGTGTATGATTGTGTGTATAGTGTGTGTGTGTGTGTATGATTGTGTGTGTATGATTGTGTGTGTATGTGTGTGTGATGGTGTGTGTGTATTGGTGTGCTGATCTGTGTGAGTGTGTGTGTGATGTGTGTGTATGTGTGTGTATATGATTGTGTGTGTATGAGTGTGTGTGTATGATGTGTGTGTGAGTGTGTGTGTATGAGTGGTGTGTGTGTGTGTATGATGTGTGTGTGTGTGTGTGTGTAGTGTGTGTGTCTAGCGGTGTGTATGTGTGTGTGTGTGTGATGTGTGTATGTGTGTGTGATGTGTGTGTGTATGAGTGTGTGTTGTATGTGTGTGTGTGATGATTGTGTGTGTGAGTGATTGTGTGTGTGAGTAGTGTGTGTGATGATGTGTGTGTGTGAGTGTGTGTGATTGTGTGTGTATGTGTGTGTATGAGTGTGTGTGTGTGTGTATGATGTGTGTGTGTGTGTGTGTAGTGTTGTGTGTGTATGAGTGGTGTGTGTGTTTGTGTGTGTATGAGTGTGTGTGTATGATTGTGTGTGTGATGTGTGTGTGTGTATGATTGTGTGTGTATAGTGTGTGTATGTGTAATGTGTGGTGTGTATGTGTGTGTGTATGCGTGTGTGTGTGTTATGTGTGTATGTCTTGTGTGTGTGTGTATGAGTGTGTGTGTGTGTGTTGTCTGATGTGTGTGTGTATGATTGTGTGTATATGATTGTGTGTGTATGATTGTGTGTATATGATTGTGTGTGTATGATTGTGTGTGTATGTGTGTGTGTATGATTGTGTGTGTATGATGTGTGTGTGTATGTGGTGTGTGTTGTGTGTATGTCTAGTGTGTGTGTGTGGTGTGTGTGGTGTGATGTGTGTGTGTATGAGTGTGTGTGTGTGTGTGTGTATGATTGTGTGTGTATGATTGTGTGTGTGTATGTGTGTGTGTGTTGTGTGTGTGATTGTGTGTGTGTGTGATTGTGTGTGTTGTATTTCTGCGTTGTTTGTTCTGCTTTGGTGGCCTGCTTGTGTGTGTGTGCTTGTGTGTGTCTGCGTGTGTGTGTCCTTGCGTGTGTGTGTCTGCTTGGGTGTGTCTGCTTGTGCTGTGTGTCTGTGTTTTCCGTGTCTTGTGTGTGTGTGTATGATTGTCTGTGTGTGTGTATGTGTGTCTGTGTAGTGTGATTGTGTGTGTTGTATGTTGTGTGTGTGTGAGTGCTGTTGTGTGATTGTTGCGTGTGGGTTGTGTGTATGATTGTTGTGTCTTGTGTGTGTGTATGTGTGTGTGTGTATTGTTTGTGTGGTATGAGTGTGTGTGTATGAGTGTGTGTGTGTGTGTGTGATGTGTGTGTGTGTATGATTGTGTGTTATGAGTGTGTGTATTGTGTGTGTATGAGTGTGTGTGTCTGAGTGTGTGTGTAATGTGTGTGTGTGTTGTGTTTGTGTGTGTTTGTGTGTGTGTTGTGTGTGTGTATTGTGTGTCTTGTGTGTGTATGAGTGTGTGTGTATGATGAGTGTGTGTGTGTTGTGTGTGTATGATTGTGTGTGTATGAGTGTGTGTGTATGATTGTGTGTGTATGAGTGTGTGTGTATGAGTGTGTGTGTATGATTGTGTGTGTGTGTGTGTGTGTGTGTATGTGTTGTGTGTGTATGTGTGTGTCTGTGTGTGTGATTGTGTGTGTATGAGTGTGTGTGTGATTGTGTGTGTATGATGCCCGTGTGTGTGTGTGTCTTGTGTTGTGTGTGTATGGTGTGCATATATGTGTGTGTGTATATGAGTGTGTGTGTATGATTGTGTGTGTGTCTTGTGTGTGTGTAGTGTGTGTGTATTGTGTGTGATTGTGTGTGTATGATTGTGTGTGTCTGGGGTATGAATTGTGTGGTGTGTGTGTATGATGTGTGTGTGTGTTGTAGTGTATGTGTGTGTGTATGAGTGTGTGTGTATGATTGTGTGTGTATGATGTGTGTGTGTGTTTGTGTGTGTGTGTGTGTGTATTGTGTGTGTGTATGTGTTGTGTGTATTTGTGTGTGTGTGTGTGTGTGTGTTGTATAAAATGTCTTCATGCCGGGGTTAATTGACCAACAACAATCTGTCACAATAAATTAGCCTGACTTGGTCATGTGACTGCGGGTCACGTTTTCCCGACGCCAGGTTTTGACTTCTTTCAAGCAGAAAATCGTCTACAATTCATTCTTTTTCCTCAATTTCACACAAAACGTGTCATCTTAAAGCGATGTCATCTTACATCGTGTCATCTTAAAGCGATGACTTTAAGAAGCTTTACGTCAAACAATCAATCCCAGACAGACGTCAAACCTGAGGAGCAAAATCATCATCATCTATTCTTCAGCCGTCACACAGCAGATAAACCCACATCACACGCTGTGTGTGTGTGTGTGTGTGTGTGTGTGTGTGTGTGTGTGCGTGTGTGTGCGTGTGTGTGGACATGAGTGGAGAGTTATTTGGGACGCAGCAGGGAGTTGTTTTAGGGAGACGCTTTGAGTTGGCCGAGGATGTGAATCCAGCTGTGAAACACATCTATGCATTTCAACTGCGAGTGGGTGTGTTTGTGTGTGTGTGTGTGTGTGTGTGTGTGTGTGTGTGTGTGTGTGTGTGTGTGTGTGTGTGTGTGTGTGTGTGTGTGGTCGAACAAGAGATAAGCAGCGTTTCAGACAGAAGCGTGTGTGTGTGTGGTTGTCTCTCGGGAGGAACACACACACACACACACAATGGAGTTAATTAGTGAACACTTCAGTATCTTTCAGGGACTCGCTGCTTTTAATTAACAAACACAAAAGTGTCTTTCTGAGTGACGCAGCAGTGATGAAGGAGATCCTCCCGGTGTTTTACACACACACACACACACACACACACACACACACACACATGGGCTTGTTCCCTCTCTCAACATTGTCTCAACACCATTCCATTTCCTTCTGCTGACAAAAACATGAACATCCAATCCAAACACAACGCGATGGAGAAAAACAAAACCCAACTGGAAATGTTCTCATCGGATCATCAACGTCATCCCATTATTATAAACTCAACACCAAAGAACACCAAGGAACACTCAGGAACTCACAGGAATGCTCAGGAACGCTCAGGAACGCTCAGGAACACTCAGGAACGCTCAGGAACTCACAGGAATGCTCAGGAACGCTCAGGAACGCTCAGGAACTCACAGAAACGCTCAGGAACGCTCAGGAACGCTCAGGAAGAGCACACAGTGTAGGAGAATAAAGTTAGCTGACAGCAAAAGAACAGACGCCCTTATCCACAGCGACTTATAACTGAGCAATTAGAGAGTTAAGGGCCTTGCTCAAGGGCCCACTAGTTGAAGCTTGGTGGTGGTGGTGGGATTTGAACCTGTGATATTCCAGGTCAGAGAGCAATGCCTCACCCACTGACCACTGCTCCCTAATATCTCTTATTTATTATTATTATTATTTAAGATGTATCTCACTGGTGTAAGGCGATGCGTTACTGATCAGAAGGTCGGGGGTTCGAGTCCCGGTATCGCCAAGATGCCACTCTTGGGCCCCTGATCGAGGCCCTCAATCCTCTGTGCTGCAGGGGGTGTTGTATCATATCTGACACTGCGCTCGCATCCAAAAACCCGCTGGGAAATGAAGAAAGAGTTTCACTGTGCCGGAATTTTTCAGTTTTCATTTTTCAGAATTTATACACTTACAGTGGCAAGAAAAAGTATGTGAACGTTTTGGAATTTGATGGTTTTCTGAATAAATTGGTGATAAAATGTTTTCTGATCTTCATCTAATTCACTGGTATTGACAAACACAATGTGTCTAAAAATAAAATCTTTCTTGTCTTTATTGAACACAATCATTCAACATTCAAAATGGCAGTGGAAAAAGTAAGTGAAAGCTTAGAATGAATAACTGGTTGACCCCCCCCTGGCAGCAATAACCTCAACCAGGCGCTTCCTGTAGCTGTGGATCAGACCTGCACATCGCTGAGGAGGAATTTTAGCCCATTCTTCCTGGCAGAACTGCTTTAGCTCTGTCATATTCTTTGGACGTCTCATGTGTACGGCCCTCTTCAAGTCAATCCATATCATCTCTATTGGGTTGAGGTCTGGGCTCTGACTCGGCCACTCCAAAAGGCGGATTTTGTTTTTCTGAAGCCATTCTGTTGTGGACTCGCTCCGGTGTTTTGGGTCGTTGTCCTGTTGCATCACCCACTTTCTACACAGTTTCAGCTGATGTACAGACATTCTCACATTCTCCTGAAGAATTGTCTGATATACTTGGGAATTCATTTTCCCCTCAATGATTGCAAGCTGGCCAGGCCCTGATGGAGCAAAGCAGGCCCAAATCATGATGCTTCCTCCACCATACTTTACAGTTGGGATGATGTTGTCATGACGATATGCCGTGCCCTTTCTACGCCAGATGTAGTGCTGTGTGTTTTTTCCCCAAATAGTTTAATCAGTCCACAAAACATTGTGCCGATACCGCTGTGGAGTGTCAATGTGCTCTTGGGCTTACAGAATTAGCCTTGACCTGTTTCTGAACCGTTATTTTCACCGGAATCAGGACGAAATCTCTCGGGTCTGAAATTCCTCGGCGGTTTTAACGCTGTAAAGCTCGTTATCAGGAGACGAGACGGAGCGCAGCAGCACCTCGTCATCCACCGCTCGCTTCGTCCCCTCGTCCCTCACGCGGCGCTCCAGCCGCCGGCTCCGCCCCTTTCCACCATCGCTCAATGTTTCTCCTCACCGGAGAGCTCGCATCGATTTTCCCAACAGTGCATTGATTTTCCTCCTTTTCTCTCCGAGAACACAAACTTCTCTTTCAGAACACAAACTTCAAATATATCTTTCAAATGAACAAATACTCAAAAATCAAATATCAAATATACAAATATATCAAATATATCAAATATACATCAAATACAAATATATCAAATATATCAAATATACATCAAATATATCAAATATATCAAAAATCAAATATCAAAATACCAAATATCAAAAATCAAATACATCAAATCAAATACAAATATATCAAAAATCAAATACAAATATATCAAATACATCAAAAATCAAATACATCAAATAATCAAATACATCAAATACATCAAATACATCAAATACATCAAAAATCAAATATCAAATAATCAAATACATCAAATACATCAAATACATCAAATACATCAAATACATCAAATACATCAAATACATCAAATACATCAAATAATCAAATACATCAAATACATCAAATACATCAAATACATCAAATACATCAAATACATCAAATACATCAAATATATCAAATACATCAAATACATCAAATACATCAAATACATCAAATACATCAAATAATCAAATACATCAAATACATCAAAGATACATCAATATATACATCAAATACATCAAATACATCAAATACATACCAAATACATCAAATACATCAAATACATCAAATACATCAAATACATCAAGAATATATCAAATACATCAAATACATCAAATATACATCATATCAAATAATCAAATACATCAAATATATCAAATATACATCAAATATATCAAATATATCAAATATATCAAATACAACAAATACATCAAATATATCAAAGATACACAATACATCAAATATCAAATATATCAAATATATCAAATATATCAAATATATCAAATATATCATCAAATACATCAAAGAGAAGCAATCAAATAATCAAATACATCAAAATATCAAAATACATCAAATATATCAAAAATCAAATATATCAAAATATACAAATCAAATACATCAAATATATCAAATAATCAAAGACAGCAAATATATCAAATATATCAAATCAAAGACATCAAAGAATCAGAGAGCAAATAATCAAATATCAAAAATCAAATACAAAGGAAAAATACAGCAAAATATCAAATACAACAAATACATCAAATATATCAAATACATCAAATACATCAAATACATCAAATACATCAAATACATCAAATACATCAAATATACCAAATACATCAATACATTCAATATATCAAATACATCAAAATACATCAAATATTACCAAATACATCAATCAAATACCTCAATACATCAAATACATCAAATACATCAAATATATCAAATACATCAAATACATCAAATACATCAAATACATCAAATACATCAAATACATCAAATACATCAAATATATCAAATACATCAAATACATCAAATATATCAAATATAAAATACATCAAATACATCAAATCAAATATCAAATAATCAAATACATCAAATACATCAAATCAAATATCAAATCAAATATCAAATATATCAAATATATCAAATATATCAAATATATCAAATATATCAAATCAAATATCATCAAATATATCAAATACATCAAATACATCAAATATATCAAATACATCAAATACATCAAATATATCAAATACAGCAAATACATCAAATATATCAAATACATCAAATACATCAATATATCAAATCATCAAATACATCAAAGAATATACAAATCACATCAAATACATCAAATATATCAAATATATCAAATACATCAAATACATCAAATATATCAAATACATCAAATATATCAATATACAAATACATCAAATATATCAAATACATCAAATAATCAAATATCAAATACAAATCAAATATCAAAATCATCAAATATATCAAATATACATCAAAAATATATCAAATATATCAAATATATCAATATACATCAATATATCAAATACAAGATAACAAATATATCAAATATATCAAATATATCAAATATATCAAATAATCAAACAACAAATACATCAAAATATCAAATCAAATACATCAATATCAAATATCAAATACAACATCAAATATCAAATACAACAAATATACAAATCATCAAATATATCAAATACATCAAATATCAAATATCAAATATATCAAATATATCAAATATATCAAATATATCAAATATACCAAATATATCAAATATATCAATATATACCAAATACATCAAGATGGATCAAATATCAGTGATGTGATGTGATGTGGCAGTGTGTGATGTGATGGAACAGTGTGTGCAATATATCAAAACATGTGATCAATGTGATGAACATGTGATGTGATGTGATGGAACAGTGTGTGTGATGTGTGTGATGTGATGGAACAGTGTGTGTGTGATGGAACAGTGTGTGATGTGATGGAACATGTGATGGAACAGTGTGTGGATGTGATGGAACAGTGTGTGATGTGATGGAACGGTGTGTGATGTGATGGAACAGTGTGTGGTGTGATGGAACAGTGTGTGATGTGTGTGAGTGTGTGATGTGATGTGGCAGTGTGTGATGTGATGTGGCAGTGTGAGATGTGATGGAACAGTGTGTGATGTGATGGAACATGTGTGTGTGATGTGATGATGTGATGGAACACTGTGTGATGTGTGTGTGATGTGATGGAACAGTGTGTGTGATGTGATGGAACAGTGTGTGATGTGATGTGATGGAACAGTGTGTGATGTGATGGAACAGTGTGTGATGTGATGGAGTGTGCAGTGTGTGATGTGATGTGGAACAGTGTGTGATGTGATGGAACAGTGTGTGATGTGATGGAACAGTGTGTGATGTGATGTGGAACAGTGTGTGATGTGATGGAACAGTGTGTGATGTGATGTGATGTTATGTGGCAGTGTGTGATGTGATGGAACAGTGTGATGTGATGTGATGGAACAGTGTGTGATGTGATGTGGCAGTGTGTGATGTGATGTGGCAGTGTGAGATGTGATGGAACAGTGTGTGATGTGATGTGGCAGTGTGAGTGATGTGATGTGATGTGGAACAGTGTGTGATGTGATGGTGTGTGATGTGATGTGATGGAACAGTGTGTGATGTGATGTGATGGAACAGTGTGTGTGTGTGAGTGTGTGATGTGATGTGGCAGTGTGTGAGTGTGTGATGTGATGGAACAGTGTGTGATGTGATGTGATGTGATGTGGCAGTGTGTGATGTGATGTGGAACAGTGTGTGAGTGTGTGATGTGATGTGGAACAGTGTGTGATGTGATGTGATGTGATGTGGCAGTGTGTGATGTGATGATGTGGCAGTGTTGTGATGTGATGGAGTGTGTGATGTGGCAGTGTGTGATGTGATGTGGCAGTGTGTGAGTGTGTGATGTGATGTGGCAGTGTGAGTGTGTGATGTGATGTGTGGCAGTGTGTGATGTGATGTGGCAGTGTGTGATGTGATGGAACAGTGTGTGAGTGTGTGATGTGATGGAACAGTGTGTGATGTGATGTGGCAGTGTGTGATGTGATGTGGCAGTGTGTGTGTGATGTGAGTGTGTGATGGAACAGTGTGTGAGTGTGTGATGTGATGGAACAGTGTGTGATGTGATGGAACAGTGTGTGATGTGATGGAACAGTGTGTGATGTGATGGAACAGTGTGTGATGTGATGTGGCAGTGTGTGATGTGATGGAACAGTGTGAGATGTGATGGAACAGTGTGTGAGTGTGTGATGTGATGTGATGGAACAGTGTGTGATGTGATGTGGCAGTGTGTGATGTGATGTGAACAGAACATGTGATGTGTGAACATGTGATGTGATGTGATGGAACAGTGTGTGATGTGATGGAACAGTGTGTGATGTGATGGAACGGTGTGTGATGTGATGGAACAGTGTGTGTGTGTGATGGAACAGTGTGTGATGTGATGTGGCAGTGTGAGATGTGATCGAACAGTGTGTGATGTGATGGAACAGTGTGTGATGTGATGGAACAGTGTGTGATGTGATGGAACAGTGTGTGATGTTATGTGGCAGTGTGTGATGTGATGGAACAGTGTGTGATGTGATGGAACAGTGTGTGATGTGATGTGATGGAACAGTGTGTGATGTGATGGAACAGTGTGTGATGTGATGTGAGCAGTGTGTGATGTGATGTGGCAGTGTGTGATGTGATGGAACAGTGTGTGATGTGATGGAACAGTGTTTGATGTGATGTGATGGAACAGTGTGTGATGTGATGTGGCAGTGTGTGATGTGATGGAACAGTGTGAGATGTGATGGAACAGTGTGTGATGTGATGGAACAGTGTGTGATGTGATGTGGCAGTGTGTGATGTGATGGAACAGTGTGTGATGTGATGGAACAGTGTGTGATGTGATGTGAGTGTGTGATGTGCATGTGGCAGTGTGTGATGTGATGTAGCAGTGTGTGATGTGATGTGGCAGTGTGTGATGTGATGGAACAGTGTGTGTGTGATGTGATGGAACAGTGTGTGATGTGATGGAACAGTGTGTGTGTGACAGTGTGTGATGGAACAGTGTGAGATGTGATGGAACAGTGTGTGATGTGATGGAACAGTGTGTGATGTGATGGAACAGTGTGTGATGTGATGGAACAGTGTGTGATGTGATGGAACAGTGTGTGATGTGATGTGGCAGTGTGTGATGTGATGGAACAGTGTGTGATGTGATGGAACAGTGTGTGATGTGATGGAACAGTGTGTGATGTGATGTGGCAGTGTGTGATGTGATGGAACAGTGTGTGATGTGATGGATGGCACGGTGTGTGATGTGATGGAACAGTGTGTGGATGTGATGGAACAGTGTGTGATGTGATGGAACAGTGTGTGATGTGATGGAACAGTGTGTGATGTGATGGAACAGTGTGTGGTGTGATGAACAGTGTGTGATGTGATGTGACAGTGTGTGATGTGATGGAACAGTGGTATTATCTGCTGTAATGTGAGTGACTGAAGGGCAGATGTTGTTCAGATCCGGCCTCCTGCATTGCGGTGGTAGAATGTAGGAATGTAGGATGTGTACGGTGATGTGTGTGTCGTGTCTCCGTGTGAAGGCGACTCGGTGTTTCGGGGAGAACGCTGGGAAGGGGGCGTGTCTCGGGCGCTCGGAGCGATGTTGGAGGACGCTTTTAGCTCAGAAGTGTCTTGTGCGTTTGTCAGGAGGCTGTTAGCGGCGTCTCCGTGCAGAGGAGGACAGCGGCGTGTCTTCTCCCGTCACGCCGAGCTGAAGCTGTAAGCTGTGTTTATGCAGAGACGCAGTGTGAATAGTGTTTCCTTCCTGTCTGGAGCGGACGAGTGTATTGTTAGAGACTGATGAAGGAAACTTTCTCTCCTTCAGTTTATTCACTTCAGAATGATATTTAAGGAGATTCTCTGCAGAGTGAAAGCGGGATTTCGGGACGAGCGGCTGATTAAATAAATCCCGCGTTGGCGGTCGACTGCCTCGAGAGCGTCAGGATCCTGAACAGGTTCCTCCGGGCCCAAGCACAGCTTTTAGTTATTCCTGTTAAATTGGCCGAGGGCACCGGCTGGAGGGTTTAAACGTCTCGTCTTCGTGTCGAGATCATTAAGCGGCTCCTGTCTAGACGGTAAAGTCTTCTCTATTTATTGATCAAAGTGCAGTTAGCGGCAGACCAAACAGCGCTTCCTCTCTGAGTCACGAACCGCGCCGCGCTACAAAGCAGCAAATAACGCAGCCCAGGAAAATCGCTTTTAAACAACATAATGTGGAGTGTGTTCCAGGTTCAAATGCGAAAACGCTACATTTAATGGACATGATGTTGTGTACAAATACACAAATCCCTTCTCAGAAACACATTCATCCAGAGATACTTACAACTATTGGGGGTTAAGGGCCTCGCGGAAGGGCCCGTCGTCAGCAGCTTGGTGGCAGTGGGGTTTGAACATGTGATTTTTCAGTCCAGAGGCCTTAATCACTGATCTCCCACCTCCCCCAAACACAACATCGCAGTGCTCAGTGCAGATTATACTCCAGTCACATTCATTCATTCATTCATTCATTCATTCATTCATCTTCTAGCGCTTTATCCGATCTTCCCTCGGGTCACGGGGAGTCTGTGTCTATCTCAGGCGTCTATGGGTATTAAGGTAGGATACACTCTGGATGGAATGCCAACCCATCACACACACACACACACACACACACACACATTCACACACACATTCATACACTAGGGACAATTTTCCAAGGTGCCAATCAACCTACCGTGCATGTTTTTGGACCGGGGGAGGAAACCGGAGAACCTGGAGAAAAACCCCCTGAGACACGGGGAGAACATGCACAAACTCCACACACACATGGCCGAGACGGGACTCGAACCCGGACCCTGGCGGTGTGAGGCGAACGTGATAAACACTAAACCACCGTGTCCCTCAGTTACATGTAACAGCGTTACCATGTATTTATTTATTTACAAAATAAATGTAACAGTAATTCGTTACAGTTACTGAGAAATAATGTGTAATTTAATTACTTATGAAAATATAGTCGGAGATCAGTGGTTATAAGGTGTTGACTCTGCACCAGAAGATCGCAGGTTTGAATCCTCTGACCATCAAGCTGCCGCTAGTGGGCCCTTGAGGAAGGCCCTTAACCCTCAAACTGCTGAGTTATAAGTGGCTCTGGATAAGGACAAATTCCGTAAATGAACAATTTCATGTCAAATCTATGATTTTGACGACGGAAACGTGATTTTTGATTTGAATGATGACGATCTGCTGCAGTTTCATTAAGAAAAATCTACTTTTTTTTACTTAAAGCGCCCCCTAGTGGACCAACGAAAGTAATCAAATGTAATCAGTTACTTTTATAAAGTGGTTGAAAAGTTACACTATTAATTACAGGATCATTTATAATCTATTACATTCCCAACTGACTTGACTGCCAGAAATAACATGTTTATTTCTTCCCTGAGCCGTTTTGGCTCGTTTACTGAATATCATTCATCATTCATCATCCAGAAATCTTCCCTGGGTAAGTCTGTGCCATGTTTATTAAGGCAGGATACACCCTTGCCAACCCCCTGCAAAGACACACACACACACACAAACACACACACATTCATACCTAGGGTTTTGGCTCACGTTTGGACCCGGGAGGAAACCGGAGAACCCGGAGAAAAAACTGAGACACGGGGAGGCACAAACTCCACACACAATATCGAACCCCATTTAATAAACACACACGTGCGAATATTGTAAGTTAATTTTTATCATTAATTCTTTTTTTAAATCCCAAATTCTGTGTAAGTTCAGCACAAAGTGTAAATGAGTAAAAGATGAGTCCTGTGAAGGACGTTGGAGGATGAGAGAAGATATCAGAGTGTAAGAATCCTAAAATAACAGTCAAACTTTGAACAGTGAAATTCTTTCATATCTCAGCTTGTTTGTTTATAAGTTGGGGTCAGAGATGATACAGCGCCCCCTGGAGCACAGAATGTTATGGGCCTTGCTCAAGGGTTGCAGCTTGGCGATATACTCGAACCCCCGACCTTCTGATCAGTAACCCAGCGCCTAAACCCACTCAGATACACCCCTCCCCTCCGCCCTCCCCCTCCCTCTCCGCCCCGCCCCGCCCCCCGCCTGCAGAACTGGAGAACATTGAGCCGTTGGAACTTGAGTATTTGGGAAAATGGTGATAAGATCTTTTGGATCTTTGGGGAACCTTTAAGAGTTTCTCCTGATATGGATTTGCTTTTGTTTTTCCTCCGTTGCAGTGCCATCATGGGCCATCGTGGCCATCGCCTTCGTCGCCGTGGTCCTCGTCGTGTCCTGCTGCTTCTGCGTCTGCAAAAAGTGGATATTCAAGAAGAAGAACAAGAAAAAGGGCAAGGACAAGGGCAAGAACGCCATCAACATGAAGGACGTGATAGACGGAGCCAAGACGGAGGTAAACACACTCTCGCAGCGTCCTGCATCCAGGCTCGTTATCATCATGCATGAGGACAAGTTCTTCTAGCCTTTCTTCTCTCAATGACATGCAGTTTAATGCTTTCTGAATGAATGTTTTTAGATGAAATCTGAGGAAACATGTGAATGTTTTAATGCCTGACTGCTGACTTTAATTACAGGATTGAAACGCTGGCATGGTAAATAACAGGAAAAGCCTAAACGAGCCTGCTTTCTGTTAGATAAAAAAACAAAAAACACATCTTTTCATTCTGTTACTTTTCTGTTTGGCTTTTTTCTTTTCTTTTAATAGTGCTGTATATAATTATTGCTATACTATGAAGTGGGATCGACCGGGAGAAATGACAGAAGCTAATTAGTGCAGGGGGAGTGAGCGCAGTAACGAGGCTCGCCCCCCTCTTTTTTTTTTAACAACGCATTCGCAAATTATAGCGTAAATTGTAACAGCGGCACTCTGACCTCACTTTGCATACTAATTAACGTATAACACGCGATACGACACACTTTTAAATGAATAAATGACAAAGTCGCCTTCGTTTAGCGCGGAAGGAGTCGCCTGGAATCACTTTAACTCAGATCCGACACACACACACACACACACACACACACACACACACACACACACACACACACATATTAGCAGTGATGTTATTTAATTAAACATGTCTTTGTCAAGAATGTTAAATGAATTCCAAAACTGCAATAAAGACATCAAAGGACGTTTTTATTTCTTTTCTTTTTTTTTATTCACTGCTGTAAATCTCCAATCCTATAAAAGTCATTCTCAAATTCCACAATTGTTCCAGAAACCCACATTTCCTCACATCATCACATTTCCTCACATCCTCACATTTCCTCACATTTCCTCACATTTCCTCACCTCCTCACATCCTCACATCATCACCTCCTCACATCCTCACATCTTCACATCTTCACATCCTCACATCCTCACATGCTCACATCCTCACATTTCCTCACATCCTCACACATCACATCATCACATCATCACATCATCACATCATCACACATCACACTCATCACATCATCACATCATCACATCATCACATCATCATCACATCACATCCTCACCTCCTCACATCCTCACATCCTCACATCATCACCTCCTCACATCCTCACATCTTCACATCCTCACATCCTCACATCTTCACATCCTCACATCCTCAAATCTTCACATCCTCACATCCTCACATCTTCACATCATCACATCCTCACATCATCACATCATCACCTCCTCACATCCTCACATTTCCTCACATTTCCTCACATCCTCACATCCTCACATCCTCCTGCATCGCTTCCTTTTCCTCCCAAGAAAAGTCTCATCAACTTTTCATAGAAAAGCTTTTCTTTAATGTCCTGAATCTTTATAGAATCAGGATTACAGAAATTTCAGACCCTGAAACATTAAAGAGACGTTTCCTGGGAGGAACAAAATAACGGTGTGTAAGGATTCAGGATTTTGAGGATTAGTTTATTTGGGGAATTTAGGAAATGATGTTTATATCCAGGAAAGATGGGGAGGGATGAGGATTGAGGATGAGGATAAGGATGAGGGTGAGGATGAGGGTGAGGATGAGGATAAGGATAAGGATGAGGATTGAGGATGAGGATGAAGTTCAAGGACCAAGGATAAGGATGAGGATGAAGATTGAGGATGAGGATTGAGGATGAGGATGAGGATGAAGATGAGGGTGAGGGTGAGGATTGAGGATGAGGGCTAGGGTGAGGGTGAGGGCGAGGATGAGATTGAGGATAAGATTAAGGATGAGATTGAGGATGAGATTGAGGATAGAGGATGAGGGTGAGAGTGAGGATGAGAGTGAGGATGAGGATGAGGATTAAGGGTGAGGATGAGGATTGAGGATGCATGAATGAGGATTGAGGGTGAGGGTGGGGGTAATGAGGATGAGATTGAGGATGAGATTGAGGATGAGATTGAGGATGAGGATTGAGGATGAGGATAAAATTGAGGATTGAGGATGAGGGTGAGGGTGAGGATGAGATTGAGGATGAGAATGAGAGTGGGGATGAGGAAAAAGATAAAATTGAAGATTGAGGATGAGGGTGAGGATGAGATTGAGGATGAGGATAAAATTGATGATTGAGGATTTAGGATGAGGATGAGATTGAGGATGAGGATGAGGATGAGAATGAGGGTGAGGATGAGGATAAAATTGAGGATTGAGGATGAGGATGATCAGGGCATTCAGTAATAAAGTAATAAAATACAATACAATAATACAATAGTATCTTTGAATTATATATTGGGAATGTTAAGGGCAGTGGGAATATAAACCCGTGTAAAGATTGGGGACTTGGAGGAGAAGTTCATTGGGGGGAATTTGGGACCATAAAGATTGGAAAATGATGGCAGGGAAATTTTATACTCAGGACTTTTAGGATGTATCCGGGATCAATCATGAATTTATGGATTTAAGGGATTTGTAATAATCGTAGATCATTTTGGGAATACGGGACATTTACAGCATTTTGGCCAACGCCCTTATCCAGGGCCTTGCTCAAGGGCCCACTAGTGGCAGCTTGGTGGGATTTGAACCTGTGATTTTCAGGTCCAGAGTCCAATGCCTTAACCACTGAACTCCCACCTCCCTAAATCTTTATGGGACCTTTTGGGGGGGATCTGTAGGATTCTGAAAGGATTTAAGGATTTCGTTTTGGGAGGGAGTTTAACACGTGAGAGATCTTTATATTCAGGAAGGATTCGGGACTTTGAGGATGTGGGATTTTGAGAATATTCCAACATTTACAGCAGACGTCCTTATCCAGAGCGACTTACAACTGAGCAATTGAAGCTTAAGGGCCTTGCTCAAGGGCCCAATGGTGGCAGCTTGGTTGTGGTGGTGGGGTTTGAACCCGTGATCTTCCGGTCCAGAGTCCAACACCTTACCCACCGGGCTCCCATCATCCCGCCGTGAATGTTTTGGATTAGAGACGACATTTCGCTCAGCAGAATGGAATTGGAAGCCACAGCGAATCAGAGCTCCACATTACACATGTCGTTTGGAGAGAACCTCGTATAAGTGCTTGGTCATTTCTCCTGGAGCGTCCGTACACATGTGTTTTGCCCTGTGTGTTTGTGCGGTGTGTTTTAATTTGTGTTTCTTCCTTCTATGTCCTTCCTTATCTGTGTTTTGATGACTGTTCGGGATTGGCACTGGCGGTAGGTTCCTAATTGCTGTTGGATCTTCTTTAGCCTGCTGCGATGATGTTGTTTAGCCTCTTGACTTAAAGCCTTAGAGAAATGTGTAATTTTGCATACAGTACATGTTTATCTGCACTATATATATATATATATATCTATATATGTGTGTGTAACTGTGAGTACGCACATATATACCTATAATTATATACACATGAATGAATATAAAGCACTTGGGTTACGCTTGGACCAGGCTGAACCACATTGATTTCTGATTGGGTTTTTTTTTTTTGCGAGGGGGCGGGGCTGTGGGGCGGGGCTGTGGGGCGTGGGGCTGGGGGGGCTGTGGGGCGGGGCTATGGGGCGGGCTGTGGATGTTTTGGACGTAGGTTTTGTAGTCGCAGTCTTTCATTTCACCCACTTGAACTTTCGACTCTGACAATTGGTCCAGCGGGAAAATAGCACTCGACTCATTAACCGTACAAATTATGCTTTTTCACAATGAACGACATGATCCCTCTCTCTCTCTCTCTCTCTCTCTCTCTTTATATTTTTACATCCTTTTTTCCTCGAGGCTTTTAAAAGGTCACGAGAAGATCAGAGAAGACGATCAGTATAAAAAACGCCGGCGTTCTCGTGCACAGGGAGTCCGCTGTCAACTTTTTGTTTGGCAGATGTTTTAATCCAAACAAACAAAACGAATAAATTCTTTTTTTTTATCAGAACAGAAGTAAAACTGATCATGTTTCTTTCTAGAAATTTCCAGATTTGATTTGTAAGGGCCTTGCTCAAGCCCCCTCCCCCCCCTCCCCCCCCCCCCCACACTAGTGGATGGTGCTTGGGATTTGAACCAATGACCTTCCGGTCCAGAGCCCAACGGCGTACGCGCTGAGCTCATCGCATCCCAGGAAATGAAAAGGCTCAGATGCGTTTGCTTTCCAAACCCTGAGATCTGAGATGGTATTTCTCGTTGCTTTTCTCGAGCTGATGAAGATTTTCACGTCAAAAATGAACAAGAAATCAATTCGTGCGAAACTTTCACAACAAAACACAAAGTGCAATAACGGCAACGATGACGGAAAATCTTCATTAGCCGTTAAAAGGTCAAACCTGAAGAGCAGAAATCAATGTGGTTCCGTCACAAGAGGATTAATGTGACACTGCGATAGGACAGAATCCACGTTCCGTACCAAGCCTTTCTCTATTATTACCGCTAGCATGATGCAAAAAGGGGTCAGGGGTCAGTCAGTACCCAGCTGTTTCGGGGAATGCGTGCATGCTGTACAATCTGGAATAAG
>JACRUU010000004.1:8168785-8173785 GCA_030449085.1 Kryptopterus vitreolus
CAGTGAAATGTTATAAAATGCAGTGAAATGTTATAAAATGCAGTGAAATGTTATAGCATGCAGTGAAATGTTATAACATGCAGTGAAATGTTATAACATGCAGTGAAATGTTATAACATGCAGTGAAATGTTATAACATGCAGTGAAATGTTATAGCATGCAGTGAAATGTTATAAAATGTTATAAAATACAGTGAAATGTTATAACATGCAGTGAAATGTTATAGCATGCAGTGAAATGTTATAGCATGCAGTGAAATGTTATAACATGCAGTGAAATGTTATAGCATGCAGTGAAATGTTATAAAATGCAGTGAAATGTTATAAAATGCAGTGAAATGTTATAACATGCAGTGAAATGTTATAACATGCAGTGAAAGAACTTATCGTGCAGTGAAAGGCTTTGTAATCACCCACTGTCTTTCTTTGTGAACTCTGTGACTGGTGATTAGGGTTCTATTTAGATTGTATTGCACTGGTCACCATGTGCTGTGATTCTTTATTGTGACGCATATACACAGATTAAACTCTTATATCTATAAAAGGCCAGTGACAAAATGTACAATATGATTAGTGTTGTACATTCATTCATTCATTTCTGATTCTAAAATAAATGAAATCATTACAAAATGTCTTGTTTTTGCTGGAAAACCTGTAAAAATCCACCCAGTTTGGAGTTTCTGTTCAGACGTGATATTGTTTGAGTTTTGTGACTCCTGAAAAACAACATGTTATAAAAAAATCTGACCAACAATCAGATCTTCATTTATCACCAGCGTCATCCCACCTTCACTGTGAGAACATCATATCACTCACTACAGGCTTTAGTACTAAACACTAAAGGGAAAGGAAATGAGAGTGACATGTTCAGTGTGTTTTTCACTGATATTTACACACTCGATGCACAACTAAACTGCACCGTGACGTATGATTTCCTGCAGAGTCGTCCTTCCATCACCTACCCTGCCCCACCCCACTCTGCCCCACTCTGCCCCACTCTACCCTGCCCATTCTACCCCACTCTACCCCTCCTGCCCCACTCTGTCCCACTCTGCCCTGCCCACTCTACCCCACTCTACCCCTCCTGCCCCACTCTGTCCCACTCTGCCCCACTCTACCCTGCCCACTCTACCCCACTCTACCCCTCCTGCCCCACTCTGTCCCACTCTGCCCTGCCCACTCTACCCCACTCTACCCCTCCTGCCCCACTCTGTCCCACTCTGCCCTGCCCACTCTACCCCACTCTACCCCTCCTGCCCCACTCTGTCCCACTCTGCCCTGCCCACTCTACCCCACTCTACCCCCCTGCCCCACTCTATCCCTCCCCCCCCCTGCCCACCTACCCCCCCTACCCTCTGCCCCTCCTGCCCCCACTCCTGTCCCACTGCCCTGCCCACTCTACCCCACTCTACCCTCTGTCCCCCTCCCTCCCCGCCCCACTCTACCCCCCTCTACCCACTGCCCCTCCTGCCCCACTCTGCCCTCTGCCCTCTACCCCACTCTACCCCACTCTACCCCTCCTGCCCCACTCTGTCCCACTCTGCCCACTCTAACACACCTCTACCCCCCTGCCCACTCTACCACTCTATACCCCCTTCCCACTGCCCACTCTACTCCCCCACTCCTACCCCTCCTGCCCCACTCTGCCCCACTCTGCCCTGCCCCACTCTACCCCCCCTCCTGCCCTACTCTGCCCCACTCTACCCCTCCTGCCCCTCCTGCCCCACTCTACCTCCTGTCCCCCTCTGCGCCCCACTCTGCCCCACTCTCCCCCACTCTACCCCAGCCCCCTCTCTACCCCCTCCTGCCCCACTCTCCCCCTCCTGCCTCCCCCCTGCCCCACTGCCTACCCCACTCTACCCCACTCTACCCCTCCTGCCCCACTCTGCCCTGCCCCCACTCTGCCCCTCCTGCCCACTCTACCCCAGCCTCTACCCACTCCTGCCCCCCTCTGCCCCTCCTGCCCCACTCTACCCTGCCCCACTTACCCTGCCCCACTCTGCCCTGACCTCTGCCCTCCCTTAAGCTTTGCACTGACCGCTGCCCTGACCTCTGCCCCTTCTGCCCCACTTTGCCCTGCCGCTGCGCCCTGCTATACCCTTTCCTTCATTACCACCCTGCCCGCCCCCCACCTCAGCCCTGCCCCACCTCACCCTAACCCCGCCTCACCCAAACCCCGCCTTCACCCTAACCCCGCCTCACCCTAACCCCGCCTCACCCTAACCCCGCCTCACCCTAACCCCGCCTCACCCTAACCCCGCCTCACCCTACCCCACCCCGCCTCACCCTAACCCCGCCTCACCCTAACCCCACCTCACCCTAACCCCCCCCTCACCCCGCCCAAACCCCGCCTCACCCTAACCCCGCCTCACCCTAACCCCTCCCAACCCCTAACCCCGCCTCACCCTAACCCCGCCTCCCCACCTCACCCTAACCCCGCCTCACCCTAACCCCACCTCACCCTAACCCCGCCTCACCCTAACCCCACCTCACCCTAACCCCACCTCAGGCTCCTGCAGTAATAGAAAGCAGGAGATCTTCCAGCATATCCCACGATGTAAAGCAGATGTTGCTGGTGGTTTGGTGCTCAGGGGAATGTAGTCCTGCTGGAACAGGGTCGGGTCTCCGAGAGCACGAGGCAGAATCACATGCGAGTGTTAAAGGCAGTGTGTTTGTGTGTAATGTGATATATTCTTTGATCTGTTGATGGAGTTGAGATTCCTCCCCGTGTCAGGATGGACGTGTGGATGGTTAATATTTGTTGTAATATTTGCTGTGTTGTTGTTGTTCCAGGTTCCGTACACAGAGCTGGGAGGAAAAACGCTGGTCATGACCGTGTACGATTTTGACCGTTTCTCCAAACACGACGCCATCGGTGACGTCAAAGTGCCAATGAACAAGGTGGACTTCAGTCATGTGACCGAGGAGTGGCGAGATCTCCAGAGTGCCGAGAAAGAGGAAGTAAATAAACAACCATGTTCTCCATCACACAAACAAACAAACAAACAAACAAACAAACAAACACTCTCCATCACACAAACAAATAAACACTCTCCATCACACAAACAAACAAACAAACAAACACTCTCCATCACACAAACAAACAAACACTCTCCATCACACAAACAAACAAACACTCTCCATCACACAAACAAACAAACAAACACTCTCCATCACACAACAAATAAACACTCCCCATCACACAAACAAACAAACACTCTCCATCACACAACAAATAAACACTCCCCATCACACAAACAAACAAACACTCTCCATCACACAAACAAACAAACAATCAAACAAACAAACAAACAAACACTCTCCATCACACAAACAAACAAACACTCTCCATCACACAGACAAACAAACAAACACTCTCCATTACACAAACAAACAAACAAACACTCTCCATCACACAAACAAACACTTTCCATCACACAAACAAACAAACAAACACTCTCCATTACACAAACAAACAAACAAACACTCTCCATCACACAAACAAACACTCTCCATCACACAAACAAACAAACACACAACACTGAGAGGGAATGTGTGTATGTTGTTGACGTCTGGCTGCAGTGATGTTTGTGGACGCTGCTGTAATCCGTCTCCTGGTGAATGTCAGGTAATCAGTGAGCTGTGACGCTCTGCTGTTAATAACGGCATGACTTTCTTCACATGGGTTCAGGAGATTCAATTTTTATGCTAAATGTCATGCTGTATAGTGTTTAAAAGCCGGTTGTCAGGGGAACCTTGTTTTTGTGCCACGCTGTGGTTTATAGAAAGGTCAGTTATTCCTGACACGCTGGTGATGGAACGAGTGAAGTGTGGAAACGTGAATCTGAATTCACACCAATCCTGAAGTGTACGAGAGGAAACACTTATCAAACCCTCCGTCATGTACTTTTAATATCTAATGAGAGTTTCCTCCATGACATCAAGCCATCCCATAATATCCATATGTCCATAAACACAGGATAGATGTCGGGTTGGTGTTGATTTTATCCTTAAACAGACGAATAAAAAGGTTGAATTAGTGGAGAGGAATTTCAGATCAGTATAAGATTTGAAGGTTTGAAAGGATTTGAAATGAAGTTCACGACCGAATGAATGTCATTTTATTTAAAAGTCTAATATTTAAAGATTAATTTAAATATCATTCAAAAAGGAAAGAATAATCGGACCTAAAGCACACCCTTGAGGATCTCCACATGTAATACACCACTGAATGACGTGCTTTCTGAAGTTAGAATCTGGTCTTGGGAGGAAATCTGTGACATTTTCAATTCAAATACATTTTAATATTAAGATTATTTTCATCTTTATGATGATCTTAAGAATCGTCTGTAAAACGTGATTGTAAAGACGTGAGAAGATTTACAGCTGATTAACGCTTAAAGTTGTTTATTGGCACTTTATTGAGAATCTGCGTGAAATAAAAAACATCTGCTGAAGCGAAAAAACAGAACGTTTTTATTATAAATAAAAACGGAGAATAAATTTCGATTCTTTCTTTTACAGCAAGAGAAGCTCGGTGACATCTGTTTCTCTCTGCGCTACGTTCCCACCGCCGGAAAACTCACCGTCGTCATCCTGGAGGCCAAGAACCTGAAGAAGATGGACGTCGGAGGTCTTTCAGGTGAGGATGATCATGAGGATCTCCTGTTTGTGCTTTTTTTTGTCGGTCTTTTACTGAAGTTGTTACAAGTTATAGAATTTATCTGTGAGTATATCATTATTCTGACTGTAATACATGACCTCCCTTATTCTCCCATGTTTCTGGATGATAATTATGATGAAACGATGAAGATGATGATGATGATGATGATGATGATGATGGTGATGGTGGTGATGATGGTGATGATGATGATGATGATGATGGTGATGATGATGATGGTGATGATGATGGTGGATGATGATGATGATGATAGGATGGTGATGATGATGGTGGATGATGATGATGATGATGATAATGAAGAAGGTAATGATGATGATGAT
>JACRUU010000004.1:8183785-8206285 GCA_030449085.1 Kryptopterus vitreolus
TGATCCGTGAGCCGTGTGATACCTGCTGAGTGATGGAGCTCCGAGGGAATGTGTAGGTGAATTTTGTGGAACATCTCAGGGACGTCCATCTTTACCAACACATTTATTATTATTATTATTATTATTATTATTATTATTATAAATGGATTATAAAGGTTATAAAATGGATTTATATTATGGATTATAATGGATTATAAAGGTTTAAATGGATTATAAAGGTTATGTATGGATTATAAAGGTTATCTATGGATTATAAAGGTTATGTATGATTATGTTAATGGTTATAAAGGTATGGATTATAAAGGGTATGGTTATAAATCTGGATTATAAAGGTTATAAAGGTTATGTATGGATTATAAAGGTTATAAATGGATTATAAAGGTTATGTATGGATTATAAAGGTTATAAATGCATTATAAAGGTTATGTATGGATTATAAAGGTTATATTATTATTATTATAAATGGATTATGGATTATAAAGGTTATAAATGGATTATAAAGGTTATGTATGGATTATAAAGGTTATATTATTATTATTATAAATGGATTATAATGGTTATAAATGGATTATAAAGGTTATGTATGGATTATAAAGGTTATAAATGCATTATAAAGGTTATGTATGGATTATAAAGGATTATAAAGGTTATGTATGGATTATAAAGGTTATAAATGGATTATAAAGGTTATGTATGGATTATAAAGGTTATAAATGGATTATAAAGGTTATGTATGGATTATAAAGGTTATATTATTATTATTATAAATGGATTATAAAGGTTATAAATGGATTATAAAGGTTATAAATGGATTATAAAGGTTATAAATGGATTATAAAGGTTATGTATGGATTATAAAGGTTATAAATGGATTATAAAGGTTATGTATGGATTATAAACTATAAAGGTTATTATTATTAAAGGTTTATTATTATTATTATTATTATTATAATGGATTATTATATTATAAATGGATTATTATAACGGTCATAAATGGATTATAAAGGTTATGTATGGATTATAAAGGTTATGAATGGATTATAATGGATTATAAAGGTTATAATGGATTATGGATTATAAAGGTTATGTATGGATTATAAAGGTTATAAATGGATTATAAAGGTTATGTATGGATTATAAAGGTTATAAATGGATTATAAAGGTTATGTATGTATAAAGTTATGTATAAAGGATTATAAAGGTTAATGGTTATAAAGGTTATATTATTTTTATTATTATTATTATTATTATATTATAAATGGATTATAACGGTTATAAATGGATTATAAAGGTTATGTATGGATTATAAAGGTTATATTATTATTATTATTATTATGTGTGTATTTTAAAATATGAGAAGGACCAGCAGAAGGACGTCGGTGCGCCAAGAACGAATCCCGGGATTTTTTCCTTGTTTATAAATTTAGAAACATGTAACCTGTAAATGCAGAACAATTTTCTTTTTCAAACCTTTGAAAAAAAAATGGAATTATTAAGAAATCATTTTAAATGACAGAATAATGACTTTGTTTCACTCCAGGAATAATTGTTTGGTTGCACTCTGGAGATAAAATCTTATTTCTGGAAACGGTTTGTTGGAAAGGTATCGTGTGTGTGTGTGTGTGTGTGTGTGTGTGGTGTGTGTGTGTGTGTGTGTGTGTGTGTGTGTGTGTGTGTGTGTGTGGAGATACAGATACACTGTTTGTATTATTTTCTAAACCCGAGGCTAGAAAACGACAGAAAATATAACTTTTATTTTTTTTCCTGGCTACAACTTTATTTCCCTTATCCTTCCACGTCAATGCTTTTAATGGGATTTTTGCCTCACAGCACTCTGGTGCACTAAACACTTCCCATCTTTGTTGTCTCCCGGCGGATTTGGTGTAAATGTAAATTTCCTCACAGATACATGATGTCTGTAAACTCATGTGAATCCTCACGTGCCCCAGCAGAACATCGGCTGATTGATTTCCGGATTTTTCTTTTGTAGTTATTCTTGTCTGTTGTGAGTGTTTTTGGAAGACAGTGAGGGAAAGTGTACATTTACACAATCGGAGATAAAGAGCAGTAAACGGTGAGTATAGAGATATATTAAGGCGGAAGGAACTGACATGTAAACACGTCAAAGAAATGACGTTATAGTAAAAGGTCATCATTTTCCTGTCAGGCTGCACAGCCAGAACAAACAAGTGCAATGTCAACTTTATTACACACTTAAGAAGCAACCAAGACAACAAGACTTTACTATAAACATCAATAAAAACATGAAAAAACGTGGAGAGATTGGTAAGAGTGAGAGAGAGAGGTAAGGTGGAGTCTGAGAGAGGTAAGGTGGAGTCTGTGAGAGGTAAGGTGGAGTCTGAGAGAGGTAAGGTGGAGTCTGAGTTGAAATGAGAGAGGTAAGGTGGAGTCTGAGAGGGGTAAGGTGGAGTCTGAGAGGGGTAAGGTGGAGTCTGTGAGGGGTAAGGTGGAGTCTGAGGGAGGTAAGATGGAGTCTGAGAGGGGTAAGATGGAGTCTGAGAGGGGTAAGGTGGAGTCTTGAGGGGTAAGGTGGAGTCTGAGGGAAGGGAGGTGAGGGGTAAGGTGGAGTCTGAGGGGTCTGAGAGGGGTAAGATGGAGTCTGAGAGGGGTAAGGTGGAGTCTGTGAGGGGTAAGGTGGAGTCTGAGAGAGGTGGGTTGAAGTAAGGTGGAGTCTGAGAGGGGTAAGGTGGAGTCTGAGAGGGGTAAGGTGGAGTCTGAGAGGGGTAAGGTGGAGTCTGAGAGAGGTAAGGTGGAGTCTGAGAGGGGTAAGGTGGAGTCTGAGAGAGGTAAGGTGGAGTCTGAGAGAGGTAAGGTGGAGTCTGTGAGAGGTAATGGAGTCTGAGTCTGAGGAGGTAAGGTGGAGTCTGTGAGGGGTAAGGTGGAGTCTGAGAGAGGTAAGATGAGTCTGAGGAGGTAAGGTGGAGTCTGAGAGAGGTAAGATGGAGTCTGAGAGAGGAGGTGGGTAAGGTGGAGTCTGAGAGAGGTAAGGTGGAGTCTGTGAGAGGTAAGGTGGAGTCTGAGTCTGAGGAGGTAAGGTGGAGTCTGAGAGAGGTAAGATGGAGTGAGGGGTAAGGTGGAGTCTGAGAGAGGTAAGATGGAGTCTGAGGGAGGTAAGGTGGAGTCTGAGAGAGGTAAGGTGGAGTCTGAGAGAGGTAAGGTGGAGTCTGAGAGAGGTAAGGTGGAGTCTGAGAGAGGTAAGGTGGAGTCTGAGAGAGGTAAGGTGTGAGAGGGGTAAGGTGGAGTCTGAGAGGGGTAAGGTGGAGTCTGTGAGGGGTAAGGTGGAGTCTGAGAGGGGTAAGGTGGAGTCTGTGAGGGGTAAGGTGGAGTCTGAGTCTGAGGGGTAAGGTGGAGTCTGTGAGGGGTAAGGTGGAGTCTGAGTCTGAGGGGTAAGGTGGAGTCTGAGGGGGGTAGGGAGTAAGATGGAGTCTGAGAGAGGTAAGGTGGAGTCTGAGAGAGGTAAGATGGAGTCTGAGGGGTAAGGTGGAGTCTGTGAGGGGTAAGGTGGAGTCTGAGAGAGGGTAAGGTGGAGTCTGGGAGGGGTAAGGTGGAGTCTGAGAGGAGGTAAGGTGGAGTCTCGAGGGGTAAGGTGGAGTCTGAGGGGTAAGGTGGGTGAGGGAGGGAGTCTGAGGGAGGTAAGTGGAGTGAGGGAGGTAAGGTGGAGTCTGGAGGGAGGGAGGTGGAGTCGGAGAGGGGTAAGGTGGAGGAAGGTCCTGGAGTCGGAGTGATGAGGAGGTAAGGAGGTAGGGGGAGGTGGAGTCTGAGAGGGGTAAGGTGGAGTCTGTGAGGGGTAAGGTGGAGTCTGAGAGGGGTAAGGTAAGAGTGGAGTCTGAGGGAGGTAAGATGGAGTCTGAGAGAGGTAAGGTGGAGTCTGAGAGGGGTAAGGTGGAGTCTGAGGGAGGTAAGATGGTCGGACAGCTGGGGGACTGGGAGGAGTAAAATAAGGACTGGGTGGAGTCTGATGGGGAGCCTGGGAGGGTGAAGGTTTAATGGGGACTGGGAGGAGTCAGACAGGATCATTAAGGCAGAATGTTAATGTAGACAGTGATGATGATGAGTTTTGAGTGATTGACCAGGTGATCTGAAATGAGGTCAGTTTTATTTAAAAAAATTACGTAGAAGCACCAGAAAAAGTTATGTATGGATTATAACAGTTATGTATGGATTATAAAGGTTATTATGTATGGATTATAAAGATTATAACAGTTATGTATGGATTATAAAGGTTATGTATGGATTATAAAGGTTATGTATAGATTATAACAGTTATGTATGGATTATAAAGGTTATGTGAGGTTATGAAGGTTATGTATGGATTATAAAGGTTATGTATGGATTATAAAGGTTATGTATAGATTATAACAGTTATGTATAGATTATGTATGGATTATAAAGGTTATGTGAGGATTATGAAGGTTATGTATAAAGGTTATTGAGGATATGAAGGTTATGTATGGATTATAAAGGTTATGTAGGGATTATAAAGGTTATGTATAGATTATAACAGTTATGTATGGATTATAAAGATTATAACAGTTATGTATGGATTATAAAGGTTATGTATGGTTATAAAGGTTATGTGATGGATTATAAAGGTTATGTATGGATTATAAAGGTTATGTATAGATTATAACAGTTATGTATGGATTATAAAGGTTATGTGAGGATTATAAAGGTTATGTATGGATTATAAAGGTTATGTGAGGATTATGAAGGTTATGTATGGATTATAAAGGTTATGTGAGGATTATGAAGGTTATGTATGGATTATAAAGGTTATGTGAGGATTATGAAGGTTATGTATGGATTATAAAGGTTATGTGAGGATTATAAAGGTTATCTATGGATTATAAAGGTTATGTATAGATTATAACAGTTATGAATGGATTATAAAGGTTATCTACGGATTATAAAGGTTATGTATAGATTATAACAGTTATGTATGGATTATAAAGGTTA
Organism: Kryptopterus vitreolus; assembly: GCA_030449085.1. Classification (NCBI taxonomy): domain Eukaryota; kingdom Metazoa; phylum Chordata; class Actinopteri; order Siluriformes; family Siluridae; genus Kryptopterus; species Kryptopterus vitreolus. The sequence goes on from JACRUU010000004.1 coordinate 8,188,763, forward strand.
TGTGAGGATTATGAAGGTTATGTATGGATTATAAAGGTTATAAATGCATTATAAAGGTTATGTATAAAGGTTATAAATGATTATAAAGGTTATGTATGGATTATAAAGGTTATAAATGGATTATAAATGTTATGTATGGATTATAAAGGTTATGTATGGATTATAAAGGTTATGAATGGATTATAAAGGTTATCTATGGATTATAAAGGTTATGTATAGATTATAACAGTTATGTATGGATTATAAAGGTATGGATTATAAAGGTTATGAATGGATTATATGAAGGTTATGTATGGATTATAAAGGTTATCTACGGATTATAAAGGTTATGTATAGATTATAACAGTTATGTATGGATTATAAAGGTTATTGAGGATAAAGGTAAATGGATTATAAAGGTTATAAATGGATTATAAATGTTATGAATGGATTATAAAGGTTATGAATGGATTATAAAGGTTATGAATGGATTATAAAGGTTATGTATGGATTATAAAGGTTATCTACGGATTATAAAGGTTATATATAGATTATAACAGTTATGTATGGATTATAAAGGTTATGTGAGGATTGTAAAGGTTATGTATGGATTATAAAGGTTATAAATGGATTATAAATGTTATGTATGGATTATAACAGTTATGTATGGATTATAAAGGTTATGAATGGATTATAAAGGCTATGTATGGATTATAAAGGTTATCTACGGGTTATAAATGTTATGTATGGATTATAACAGTTATGTATGGATTATAAAGGTTATGAATGGATTATAAAGGTTATGAATGGATTATAAAGGTTATAAATGGATTATAAGTAGAAGAGATGTAACGTAGAGCCTTGTGTAATATTTATGGCCTTGACAGTTAAAGTGTAAGACGTTTCCTCAGTGGCTCAGGAGAAGCATTTTGGTTGGTGTTGGATTGCTGATGTAGCATTTCTATTGGATGTGGAAGTGTTTGATGATCTGTAAAGGGGGTGTTTAAAGCTTGTGATGTGATTGTATCTCTGATGCGTTTTCTTGCAGACCCGTACGTGAAGATCCATCTGATGCAGAACGGAAAACGTCTGAAGAAGAAAAAGACGACAATCAAAAAGAACACGCTGAACCCCTACTACAACGAGTCCTTCAGTTTCGAAGTGCCGTTCGAACAAATCCAGGTAACGAGGTGGCGAAACCCCCGGACCACCTTTTACACCTCAAACACGGCAAAACTGACGCTAAATAGAGTTTACGGAGCCGATAGTCGTTTTTAAAACCCGTGCTCGGACAAGGCGTCGCAAATAAGTGCTCCAAATTGATTTTGCATTTCACGCTCGAGAGAATCTGCAGCGTGGGCTCTGCTTTCAATTCAGCGCTAAAGCCACTAATCCCAGCGTCCCAGCGTTCCAGCGTCCCAGCGTCCCAGCGTCCCACTCTCCACTCATTAAACACAACGTCAACACTCTGCACAAACCACACATCACTTTACGCTGCTTCTTTGCTATTTGATTATAGGGGAAAGAAATTGGACTGTAATAAATCTCCTCCGCAACAACGCATCTGTTTCCAGAGAGCTTCCAGAGTGTTCTCCATAACCCTGATCTTATCTTCATGCTCCTGACGTTTATGTGCCGTGTATCTGATCCACAGATCACAGCTCCGTCGGTAAGGCATTGGGTCTGGACCACAATGTTGCATGGTCAATGTAGAAATGACCAAGTGACGCTCCAGGAGAAATGACCAAGCACTTATACGAGGTTCTCTCCAAACGACATGTGTAATGTGGAGCTCTGATTCGCTGTGGCTTCCAATTCCATTCTGCTAAGCGAAATGTCGTCTCTAATCCAAAACATTCACGGCGGGATGATGGGAGCCCGGTGGGTAAGGTGTTGGACTCTGGACCGGAAGATCACGGGTTCAAACCCCAACACCACCAAGCTGCCACCAATGGGCCCTTGAGCAAGGCCCTTAAAGCCTGAATTGCACAGTTGTAAGCACTCCTATCTCAGGTAGGCGTGTAGAGACGAGGGTTTAAAAAGACCTGGTTTACGTATAAAAGTAAAATTAATGTAAGGACACAAAAATGACCATTATTTAATGTAACGTGACTCTACAGAACTCCCGACTGTAGCACTATTTACGGAGGATGAAAAGAAAACAGGCGTTTGATAAACGAGTGTATAAATAATGACTTTTAAGACTTGTTTAGAGTAACGACACCAACACTGGTTACGTCCTCGCTGGAGTGTGACGGGATTTGTGAAACCAGTAGAGTGTGTGTGTGTGTGTGTGTGTGTGTGTGTGTGTGTGTGTGTGTGTGTGTGTGTGTGTGTGTGTGTGAATGGTATATGTTTATATCTCCAACCACAATTCAGTGGTTTTTTTGAACGATGACGAGCTGAAATGTAACAGGAATAAGGAGGATATTTTTAGTATAAAGTAGAATGTAAAAATAATTACTCCAGTAAAAGTATAAAAACCCCAAATTTCTACTTATGTAACGTAATAAAATACTTCGTTACGCGACGTGTTCGTAAATCACTCTGGATACGAACATCTGCCAAATGGAGTAAATATAAAGATAAAAGCAGATCATCCATAAATCAGCGTTGGAGCGGGGTCAACACATAAACACACACCCACCCATCCACGACACCCACACCAATCACGAACCCAAAAAATAAACATAAATCACAAAATAAAAACAACCCAAAATAATAAACGATTAAACATATAAGAGAAATCCAAAAAAAAAAAAAACCCCACAAGCAAACAAAAAAACAAACACACAAATAAAAACACACAAAACACACACCAAACCCCAAAATAAAAACACCACACCAGAATAAAAAAACAAAACCCCAACCACACCCAACAACCCACAACGATAAAAAAAAACAAAAAATACAAACCAATATACAAAATACACCCACAGAAACAGCACCACAACAACACACGACAAAAACATCACCCACAACACAAAAAAATCCACAACCCACAACAGCCAACGATCCACACCAACACACCAAAAAAAATAAACATGCCACGTACCCACAGCCACAACCCACAAACCAAAAACACACAACCACACACACACAAAACACCACACACCACAGGCCACAAACACACACCCACACACACCCACACACCACATGTCACACACACATCACACCCACACCCACACACACAGCACACACTACCATACACACACGACACCACACCCCACACCACCCAACAGACACCCACACCACATCCAAACACCACCCACAAACCACCCACAACCACCCACAGACACACACACACACGACATCCACACCACACCCACACCACACCACACACCCACACACACCCCACCACACACCCACACCACACCACACCACCACTACCACACCACCACATCCACACCACACCGAACACCACCAACGCACACGACACCCACACCACACCCACACACATCCCACACACAGCACCACACCCACACACAGCCACACATCCACCCACACACACACACCACACACCCACATCACACCCCACACACAACACACACACCATACACCACACGCACACACACCACACCCACACCAATCCAGCCACACCACACCCACCACACCACCCACACACACCCACACCACACCCACCCACACCACACACACAACCCACACACCCACACACCACCCCCACCACACCCCCCCCACACCCAGGACAACACACACAAATCACACCACACCCACACCCACAGACTACAACCCACACCAACACCCCAACACCCACACCCACACCCCACAAGACTCACACCCACCCCCCCCACACACCACCCACACACCACACACCAACACACACCAACACCACCAACCCCACCACCACACCCCCACACGACACCCACACCACCCCCCCAAACACAACACACCGATCCCCCCCACCCCCAACAACAAACCACCCCCCCCACCACAAAACCCACACCCACCCAACTGACACACACCACCCACACCCCCCCACACACACACCCACCACCACACCACACCACCCCCCCTCCACCACCACCACCACACCACACCCCCACACCACACCACCACACCCCACCCCCACCCACCACACACCCGGACCCCGACAACCCACACGACCACCCACACCCACCCACACCCATCACCCCCCCACCACACCCCACACCACCACCAAACACCACCCAGACCCACACCACACCACACCCACACGACACCCACACGACACCCACACCACACCCACACCACACCCCACCCCCAACCCCAACACACCCACTCCCACACCACAGCCACCACATCCACACCACACCCCACAACCCCACACACAAAACCCCACACGAACCAACAGACAACCAACCACAAACACACCCAAACATCCACACGACACCCACACCACACCACACACACCCACACCACACCCACACCACACCCACACGACACCCACACCACATCCACACCACACCCACACCACACCCACACCACATCCACACCACACCCACACCACACCCACACCACACCCACACCACACCACACCACACCACACCCACACCACACCCACACCGTTGTGGAGATCCAGTGGGAATCGCAGAAGGTACTGTGTGTATAAAGATCATTTTCTGGCTGTATATAAGGTGATTGATCATCCACAGCGATACATTTGCACGATATATTGAAATGTATCACAATACCCAACTTTTAAAAATGATCCATTTCTATATTTTATTAGTGTTAAAAAATGACGCCTGTAGTTCTGAGTGTTGCACTATAGGGGGCGACGGTGTTTTTTCCCCACTCGGGGATGAGCTCTTTCATGCTGATTAAACCTGAGGAATGAAATATTCTTTATTTTATTTTTAATTTAAACAGTTATTTTATATTTACATGTGCGGTATTTATCAGACGCTCTTATCCAGGGCGACGTACAGGAAGTGCTTTAGGTCTCACTCTAAGGATAAGATTTAGTCAAGAAAGGTAAATATACAAACTTAAGAACACGAGGATAGACAGATGCCTTTTTTCCCTCCCCTCCTGGACAGAAGGAGATAAAAGAGAATAAAAGGAATGTTAGGATAGGATTTTTAACAGGGTGTTTATTAATAAATAAGTGAATTAATATTTTTTATTTGGTATGGCGATATTTAATACAGGTATCGCATCGAATAATCCTATGGAAAAATGGCTGATCTGCGAAAATAATAACAGCCGTATTCCTTCTCTTTTTGTCTCTTAACAGAAAGTTCAAGTCGTTATAACCGTTCTGGACTATGACAAGATCGGCAAAAACGACGCTATCGGTAAAGTATTCGTAGGGCTGAACAGCACAGGCACCGAGCTCCGCCATTGGTCGGATATGTTGGCCAACCCACGGAGACCCATCGCCCAATGGCACGTCCTCAAACCGGAGGAAGAAGTGGACGCCCAGCTGTCCGTCAAAAAATAAAGCTCCTCCCCCTTTAGCCATTAAAACCCCGCCCCTTTTAGTGGTCCTAACCCAGTGCGTGTGTACATACCTCAGTGAAGTTTGGATCCTTTACACCCTCTACAATTCTCCTCCTCTTTCTTCTCCTCTTTCTTCTCCTCTTTCTTCTCCTCTTTCTTCTTCTCGTCTGGCGATGAAACGCCTTCTTTTATAAATAGTTGTCGGCTTTCCGACCGCCACCCCCCCCCCCTCGCAAACACACTTATACACACACTTATACACACTTATATACACACACACACACACACACCCTTCGAGAGTGGTGTTTAGCATTCCTTCCTGTTTCCTCCTGCTGTTTTGACCATCATCCACGTGACCTTTAACCCCCTTAATCCCTTCTTTTAAGCAATATGATCCGTGTAGATAGAGCATGAATGGAGACAACAACAACAAAAAAAAACATTAAAATAATGAAACATGTACTACATGTGTATATAAATATCCGTATGCAGACGAAAACAAAATATAAAGGATTTCTAGTTTGTGTTTGTACGTTGTTACCTGTTTCCTAATCTGTGTATATCTCGATGTTTTTATTAAGATATTCTATTTTAAATGATGTAAATGCAGATATAGCAGAGCCAATATTATATATATATATATATAACCGCAGGACTTATCATATCTATCTTATTGCATTCCAGTTCTATATATATATATATATAGAATATAAAGATTTCTGACCTGCGAGACGAGAGTTTAAGGTGTTACGGGAAATCAAAAAAAATGACAAACTCTGGCTGTAAAAAAAAAAAAAATAATAATAATAATAGAGAACAGAAGAAAAAAAACAAACCCTGTATTACTGTAATATAAACCTATAACATCTTCAGGATATTACATTTTAGTACGGAAACAAAGGCCATTAACTGATATGGTTCAGTCGGAAATGACAAAATACGAATTATAATTATGCAGGAAGTTTTACAAGCACATGATTTTCTTAAACTTTTTACATTTTAATTTTTGCAAAATCTTTTTTTATTTGTCAATCAGAACCTTTTTAATCCTAAAAAGCCCAAGCATGAAGAATTCACTAACCGTATCCCTTTTCAAAGCCTTTACTCTTAGTTATAATTCTTTTAAAGATGCATGTTTGTAGTGTATTTTATTTCTAGTTTAAAACATTTATTTAAAAAGAAAAAGCTTTATAAAAGCTTTTGTTAACTCCATGTTTATTTACGTTAACTACTACTAGTATTTATTTCTGTTTGGTATTTCTTTTCGGTTTTTATTTATTATTCGACTCCATTAGGGAGGGAAGAAAAAAGTTTGTGCATGTTTTTTTAACGAAAAAAATATTTCTCTATAAAAGGTCGGTAAAATATATCATATATTTTATTATTAATAGTAATAATAATAATAATAATAATAATAATAGTAATAATAATAATAAAGTCATGATTAAACCGACTCTAAGAGACAAGCTTTTAAACACTGCCATTGTTTTTCAGGGAGGTGAGAAACGTACGTGACTTTCTCCTCGTAGCTTTCGGTTCTTTGGGAACAATTCACTTTTAGCGAAGGCGTCTTTTGGGCCTCGGAAGGTGCGAAGTCGAATTTTTTGGACTTTTCGTTGCCTCTTTTTTTACGCAGTGATGACCGCCTTAGCCGCGCTTCTACTGCCACTTCTACTCCTTTACAATAAGGCTGCTGTTTGCACTGTGGTGAGGAGAGAAAACGAAGGATTGGGATGATAAAAGTGATTTTATGGGTTTGACGGATGAATTTGGGGGTTTTTAGTCGAGAGTTTTTATTCAGTCCCAGAAAAAAAAGTCACAAAGTCTTAAAGACAGAAACGTACAGGTACGACACAAAGTACAGTACAGTACAACACCAACCCGCAATCTATAACACAACCATAATAAATACAAAAATAGTGACACAATAGAGAGTGATTGTTACCGACACGGAAACAGGACATGTAAATTGTGTACATAATCGAGTTCGCCATGAAGAAATGTGTTCAGGTTTCCTTCATTCAATCCTCCAATCGCTGGAACAAATGAAGAATCATTCCACGCTTTTCTGATTGTTATTTAGAGACGCGCTTCTGCTTTTTTCTCTTATCCTTAAAAAAAGAAAAGAAACATAACCGTAGAAGTTAATGGTCTGAACATATAATTACATAAATCCTTTATTACGGGTTTAACATGATGATCCAGTCTCACAATGCGCAAAATCTGCAAGAATTCCTAAACATCTTTTTGAAGACGATCATTCTTTGGTTGCGAAAATATAAAAATACATTTCGGTAAATTTCTCATTTGTAGAAATAAATCCGATCATCGGTTTGGATTTAATCCGGATAAAATTCATCCCAACAGATTATTTGTCGAAATTCATAACGTTTTGACGGAAAAGTTGAACAAAACATTTCTTTCTTTTTCTTCCGCTAATTGAACTTTTATAGCGATGGATTTTGTGTGTGAAAACAAGTTCGGCTCCAGATTGGAGGACGACGTGAATATTTTCGATATTAGACTTTGCGATTATCAGAACATTAGTGTCGTTCCTATAAATGTATCTTTATGACGTCATCATCAGTGCAAAGTTTCAGTCGCAAAATTCTCGTTTTACATTCGACAAAATGCAACAAATTCACACGCATTCGTTTTTCACGTAAATCCGCACAAAAAGCGTCTCAAAAATGTCTTGGGATTCTGGAGATTTGAGGTGCAAAGAAAAGCCCATGAAAAGCATTAAACCCATTCCAGCCTCGTGTCACGGACAACATGTGACTTTCAGGAGGACTTTTATTTTCTCAATGTTATTAATGTTATCGTGTAGGTGAATTAATAATGATTAAAAAAAAAAAACAAAGTAAAGAACTCTCGTCGTCATTTCCATTAGCCGTGTCTCTGAGGACTGCTTCGTGTGTCACTGTGACTGCCGTGAGCCTGCGCGCGTGGGCGTGTGTGTGTGTGTGTGTGTGTGTGTGTGTGTGTGTATGCGTGTTCGCGTGCCGTAGAGACGTAGATTTCAATTAATTAACCTATCTGTAGTGTTTTGTGCGCGCGCGTGCGCGTGTGTGTGTGTGTGTGTGTGTGCGCGTGTGTGTGTGTGTGTGTGTGTCGTACAGCCATGTTTTTATGTCCTCGCTACATTACTGAGAAATTAATTAATTAAGGAATTAATTGATTAATTAATTAATTAAAAAATGATAAATACGGGCGTGTTTGGTGTACCGGGCGACAGGGAGAGCGCGCGCGGATTTCCTCGCTCGAGACGGGTTTTATTTTGTGAGCACTGTGCAATACTTTCATCACCCCCCCCCCCCCCCCCCCAATACCCCCCCATACCCCCCAATACCCCGCCCATACCCCCCATACCCCCCCAATACCCCCCCATACTCCCCCCCATACCCCCCCAATACCCCGCCCCCATACCCCCCATTAACCCCCCCCCCATACCCCCCCCCCAATACCCCCAATACCCCCCCATACCCCCCCCCCCATTACCCCCCAAAGCCATACCCCCCAACCCCCCATACCCCCCAATCAATGAGCCCATACCCCCCCCAATACCCCCCCCCCCACCCCCCATCAACCAGGACCCCCCAGGACCCCCCATAACACACACACACCACACACACCACTCTATCCCCTTCCATAATCCCCTATAATCTCTATATAATAATATAATTAATTATTATTATTATTGATTATTATTATTATTATTATTAATAATAATAATAATAATAATAATAATAATAATAATCTCGTTTACGGTATAAATTAATTGCAACGTCAGTAGGACGCAGCATGTGGGTGAGTGTGTGTGTGTGTGTGTGTGTGTGTGTGTTGTGTGTGTGTGTGTGTGTGTCCTATTCCTATACAGCTCCACATCAACACGTGTTCAGGATTCCTCCCTCTTTCTTTCCCTCTTTCTTTCCTTCTTTCTTTCATTTTTTTCAACACACAGATCCAGCCATCGAATATCACACAGTAACGATCAAATATTCCAGTATAAATATATATAATACAAAAAACCCTTTTCCGTTTCCCACCAAAAATATGTGTATATATTTTTATATTTGTGTTCACACAGAAAAAGCAACAACAAAACGCACCACACACACACACACACACACACACACACACACACACACACACACACACACACACACACCTGAGACATGTGTATCGTTGTGTTTGGGTTTGATCGGATGGTTATGATTATTGATTTTGTTATGTCTGATGGTGATTATTGATGATGGTGATGATTGATGGTGATTGATGGTGATGATGATGATGATGATGATGATGATGGTGATGATGAGATTGTGGTGATGGTGATGATGGTGATGATTGTGATGATGATGATGATGATGATGATGATGATGTGATGATGTGATGGTGATGATGATGATGTGATGATGATGATGGTGATGATGATGATGATGGTGATGATGGTGATGATGATGATGGTGATGATGTTGATGATGTGGTGATGGTGATGATGATGATGATGATGATGGTGATGAGTGATGATGATGGTGGTGATGATTGGGATGATGTGATGGTGATGATGATGGTGGGTGATTGATGGTTATGATGATGGTGGTGATGATGGTGATGATGATGATGGTGGTGATGGTGATGGTGGTGATGGTGATGATGATGTGGATGCTGTGTGATGCTGATGATGATGGTGATGATGATGATGATGGTGATGATGTTGATGATGATGGTGATGATGGTGATGATGATGATGATGATGATGGTGATGATGATGAATGATGATGGTGATGATGATGTGATGATGATGATGATGATGATGATGGTGATGATGATGTGATGATGCTGATGATGATGATGATGATGATGGGATGATGCTGCTGATGGTGCTGATGATGATGCTGCTGATGGGATGGTGATGATGATGATGGTGATGGTGGTGATGTGATGATGATGATGATGGTGTGTGATGATGGATGATGATGATGGTGGTGCTGCTGGTGATGATGGACTGATGTGATGCTGATGATGGTGATGATGATCTGATGATGATGGATGATGGTGATGGTGATGTGATGATGATGATGATGGTGATGATGATGATGTGATGTGATGATGATGGTGATGATGATGGTGATGATGATGATGATGGTTTGATGGTGATGATGATGGTGATAATGATGATTATTCTGCTTGTTATTTCTTCTCACTGCCCTTTTTTCTATTTAATATCTCAGAATGTACAGATCAGACTGTGTGCGTTTTATTATTTGGGACCAACAATAAACAATATAATATAAATATAAATATAAATATAAATATAAATATAAATATAAATATAAATATAAATATAAAGATCTGTAGTCGCCACTTTTATTCTTTTGATTGATTGATTTATTAATTCATTTCCAATTCCGTATCGCAATAAATATCTTAGTCCCCTCTCTCTCCGTCTCTCCCTCTCTCTCTCTCTCTCTCTCCGTCTCTCCCTCTCTCTCTCTCTCTCTCTCTCCTATCTATCTCCTCTCCTCCTCTCTCTCTCTCTCTCTCTCTCTCTCTCTCTCTCTCTCTCTCTCTCTATCTCTCTCTATCTCTCTCCTCTCTCTCCATCTCTCCCTCTCTCCTCTCTCTCTCTCTCTCTCTCTCCCGTCTCCTCTCTGTCTCTCCTCTCTCTCTCTCTCTCTCTCTCTCTCTCTCTCTCCTCTCTCTCTCTCTCTCTCTCTCCTCTCTGTCTCTCTCTCTCTCTCTCAGTCTCTCCTCTCTCTCTCTCTCTCTCTCTCTCTCTCTCTCTCCTCTCTCTCTCTCTCTCTCCTCTCTCTCCTCTCTCTCTCTCGTCTCTCCCTCTCTCTCTATCTCCGTCTCTCTCCGTCTCTCTCCTCTCTCCTCCTCCTCTCTCTCTCTCTCTCTCTCTCTCTCTCTCTCTCAGCCTCTCTCTCTCTCTCCTCTCTCTCTTCCTCTCTCTCCCTCTCTCTCTCCCTCTCTCTCTCTCCCTTTCTCTCTCTCTCCCTCTTCCCTCTCTGCGGCCCGGCACTGTTGTCGATTCCCCCGTGTATAATCAGCACATGTACCGATAGATGGGATATAACCTCAACCCTTTATACTGTCCATATCTACTCATTTACAGGGAAAGAAACACACTGTAGGTTTACGTTTATGATCACACCAAGTGATGTTTCTTTATTCCTTTATTTATTGTTTGTTTGTTTGTTTGTTTGTTTGTTTGTGTTCGTTTCTGACACAGCACATGCTAATTTCTACACGGTTATAGATGATTAGATGCAGTAACAGTAAGAGGCGGCATTGCAGTTTGCACTGTAAACTCTATATATATATATATATATACACACATACACACACACACATATATATATATATATATACATAAAAAGCCATTTTTAGCCCTGCAAAGCAATGCTGACTTTTACTGCAGCCTACCAAAGCATGCAACACACACACACACACACACACACACACACACACACACACACACACACACACACAGCGTGGTCTTGTAGAGGAACATTAGTGGGGATTGTGACGGGGTTTTTGGTGATTGTGGAGCGTCAGGTGATCAGAGAGAGTTTATTGTGTTGGAGTTCAGAGCAGGTCATTAATCCTGAACTAAAAACGTAACAAAATGAAAAGCATTTTAGGTAAAAATCCGAGTTTATTTTTTATTTTTACAAGAGATGAACAAAATACTTCTAGATTGAATTTGAACAACAGAAGAAATGAAGTGTTTATCAGAAAACGTTTGAATTATGAAAGTTTCCAAATGTTTTATGATTACAACAAAATAAAACATTCCTGGAAAGCTTTACATTTTACATGACAACTTCCTGTTCCTGTAATTCTGCCTTTATCCAGTGTAACTTACACTTGAGCAGTTCAGCGCTAGGGGCCTCACTCAGGGGCCCCACAGGTGTAGCCATGCATTTGAGATTTAAACTGGTGATTATACGGTCAGAAGAACGCAGTGTTCATCGCTGTGACCTCGATCACAACTGACACGTTTCTCACAAAGCCAAGGAAAAAGCTGGTCACATTTCTCACGGTGTCTCCGCGAGATCGACGTTTCTGACCAAACACAAACCATCGCTCCACTCGTCTGAGATAAAGCCACTCTGGAGGAGAACCTTGTATAGAAATTAGAATCTGATGCTGTAGAAAGATCCCAGTTGCCTTTGTGTAAATCGACTGCCTGCTTTTGTGTGTGGAAATTTTCTCTCTCTGTGTGTAATCGTGTATAGTGTTTTATCTTCTCTTTTTTATTTCTCTCTCTCTCTCTCTCTCTCTCCCTGCCATAAATCTGGGTTATACGGTTCTATTGCGTGTGTAAACCTTCATTTTCCGACGAGGTGTTTTACGATTGCGTTCGACTTTGTGTAGTGATTCACTCTGTGAAGTTTCTGACTGTTGTTATATAACTTCATATACACAATATTCAATAAAAATGTTTTATTTCCTGTTGATACAGAACAGCGAGACGAGAGTGTGTCTTTTCTTTTAATAGTTTGAATTGTTTAATAAACAAAACTATTTTAGAACTATTATGTTCAGTACAAATAATACGATAATGCATCAGATATAAAGTATATATATATATATATATATACATATATATATTTTGTGTACAATTGTGTATAATAAAGTTTAGTTATACCTTAAGTTTATATTGACATAAATGACAATTAAATTAAATTGACATAATTATAGTATAGTACACACACTTTTTTCAACTTGCACAATATTTTCAGTATATATATATATATATATATAGGGCACGGTGGTTTAGTCTTTATCACGTTCGTCTCACACCGCCAGGGTCCGGGTTCGATTCCCGTCTCGGCCATGTGTGTGTGGAGTTTGTGCATGTTCTCCCGGTTTCCTCCCCCGGTCCAAAAACATGCACGGTAGGTTGATTGGCACCTTGGAAAATTGTCCCTAGTGTATGAATGTGTGTGTGTGTGTGTGTGTGTGTGTGTGATGGGTTGGCATTCCATCCAGGGTGTATCCTACCTTAATACCCATAGACGCCTGAGATAGACACAGACTCCCCGTGACCCGAGGGAAGATCGGATAAAGCAATATAAGTAATTACAAGTAATATAATAACATATTCTGTGTAGAATTGTGTATAAAAAGTATAAATATAGTCATTTTGTTTACAAGAGTGTCTTGAGTATAATAAAGTATAAGTTTATTCTGATAAACGCTGTAAATCTAGATATAAAATTGTAGTGTAGAATATTAAATTCCAACACACACCTTTTTCAACTTGCACAACATTTCACTAAAATCAGTATTGGCTTAGTTTTTGTGTTATTTTTCTCAGTTCTCAGGTCCAAAATAGAGATTAAACATTACAATATAACACACTTAATTTAATTCTATCACAATCCAAATGTGAGGAATCGTAAAATACAGCAAAAACACACGACATATAACATGTAGAAGTTTAGATAGAGAATGTTATAATGTACTATAGTAATAAGATTGTGTAGTGATGATGATGCAGTTATAGTGTTGTGTAGAATTGTGTATATGAGTGTGATCAAGTCCAGCACTCAGATCTTCTCCAGATGTTTGTTGGATGTTATAGAGGTCACATCCTACACACTTTATTTCTATTACACTACAAATGTTCTGAAAGGAACCTCACTGTTCTACACACTGCTGTTACTGATCTACTGTACTGGAGTGTAGCACACTCTATATCTCAGCTTTATGTGCGGATAGAACAAAACTAAGTGCACCCCCGAGTTACTCTCGATCACTAGAACACATGCTGTGAATTTGGGGAAAATCTGAGAACGTCACGTTTTTCACCCAAAATAACACAAAGATTAAACACTTACTGATTTCCTCGTTTTAGTGATGTTCTCAGATCTTCCCCAAATTCACTCCGTACGTTCTAGTGATCAAGACTAACGCAGGGGTGCGCTTAGTTTTGTTCTATCACGATCCAAAGGTGAGATATTGTATATTATAATAAACGTGTACAGTTCGTGACAACATTGTGTAGTACACTGAGCATCCTCTAGATGGTGATAGAACAAAACTAAGCGCACCCCTGCGTTAGTCTTGATCATCATCATTATCATCATCATCATTAATGTTTGTGTTATTTTGGGTGAAAAACGTGACGTTCTCAGATTTTCCCCAAATTCACAGCATGTGTTCTGGAGGTCGAAACGAACAGACGAGTGTAATTAGTTTTGTGTTTTTACGCTTCAAGGTTTAGATACAACATTCAACATTATAGTGTAGTTTAAGAAAGGAAACTTTATATACGGCATCAAATATAAATAAAAGTGTACTTTTTATACAACAGTATATACGTAGTGTAGTAAAGTAACACACACACACACACACACACACACACACCACACAGTGTGATATAATCAGGATGTTTATTAAATGCTTTGTGTTTGTAAAATTTCGATTTGGTTTAAATGATTGTAGGTCGGGGAGGCGGAGCTACAGTGGATCACAGACCTGCAAACAACACATCTGTAAACATCTGAAAAACACACAACCCACAACAGAGAAACACAACATGACAGAAACCACCCCCCCCCCACAAAAAAAATACACACAAATCAGTGTTACAGGATGGACCACCACAACGCTCCACAACACACCAACACACAACACAGCTTTTCTCAACACAAAAATACACAATTTACACAACACTACACATGACAATAACCACAATCCTGGTCCTTTTGGTCCCAAACGCTAGCTTTACACACAAATGCGTCGATTAGCATGCAAAAAAAAAAAGCTACGCTACATGTATGTCGCATGCTAAGTGCTCTAAACGTAACATGCTAGTCGAAGCACGGCTAATAAGCAGCTAGCATAAACACAACATCACTATAGATTAATAAAACGATACAAAATATTAGCTTTGCAATAGCATTTTATTTTCCTTTAGCTTAGTGGATTCGTTAACGACCCGAGGAAGGAAACGATGAAACGCTCGTTCTCTCAGGATCATCAGGACAATCGTCACTACAGAAACAGCTAATCAGCAGCTAGCAAAGTGTACACACACACACACACACACACCCCAAAACACCGCTAACTAGCATAGATTAGTGCTAATTATTAATGATCAATAAATACAAACGTTTTAAGAAGAATGCACCTAATTTAGCTAACTAGCTAAAAGGCTAACTAGCGGCTAGTGCACAAGATTAGCACTGAAAATAAACAAAACTCTGCTAACAAATTCAAAACGCTAGACGTTTAGGAAACATTGTTCGGTCGAATGTTTTAATATTCAGAATCGCTAATAGAATGGGAATTCTGTGAGGAACGTTGTTAGCATTCTCGTTCATAGCTAAGAGCTAAAAACGCATCCGAATATCCCAATATTCAACCGATAAAGTTTGTATTTCACGACTTCCTGTTTGATGGAATCTTCGTCGCTGCAGCGCGACAGCCAGCGCGAGAAACGTGTCGTGTGCAGCTAGCTAATAGCGCCTGCGCTAAGGAGGTATCACAGCGCTTAGCTAAAACGCTATCTGAAAAAACTCAATGCTAGCTGTTAATGACAAACAAAGTCTGACAAAACCAACGATGGCGAATCCGGACACCGGCTGCTGATTCGCCGCTTGTCTAGGTTAACCGACGGCGACTTTTCACACTAAACCCCGCCCACTCTGCAATGCAAACGCGATCGTTTGAAACCTTGAGCGATTAACAGCTAATGTATACTAACACCTAGCATCATGCATTGAATTAGCAGTATATAAGCTACTCAGCAGCTAGGCTAGGAGTTAGCGTTTCCAAAAAATATTCACGTGACAGCTAGCAAAAATGCTAATCATCAGCTAGCATACAAAGCGTACATTTTAAGCTAGCTAAAACACATCGTTGTGCTAAAATCTAGTACATGGTTGTAGCGTAGCCTGTTGATGAGTCACCAGATTAGCAGCTAGCGCAGGAGTTAATAATGCTAGCGTTTCACAGAAAAGTCTTTAGCAACTCGCTAGCTATGAAGAATTTTAGCGTCCTGAAATGAATTCGTTAACATTAGCGTCAGATAGCCGCTAGCGTAAGACTTCAAAATAGCAACGTACGTTAATGTGCGTTCTTGCTAGCGGGTTTAGCCGGAATGCTAACAGCTATCGCGAGCTAGCGTTTGGGACGTGGCCGACGTGAACACTGAGGGAAATGAAAGAGAACGCAGAACGTTTTCCGTATTTACACACATTTACATTAAATACCACTTCCAGCGACTTTCCGGTTTCTTTCTCGCGCGGCGATTTTTCTGCCCTCGAGCCTCTACCTGGTCAGCTGACCTACGACCTTCAGCAGCGTTTTATTCTCCTGCTTCAGCTGCTCATTGTCATCCTCAATGTCATCCAGGTCCTGAGGACACACACACACACACACACACACACACACACACACACACACACACACACACACACACACACACACAGCATGTTAGCGAAGATCAAACACAGAGTTGGAATGCTAAAACCCTGTGTTTATCAGGATGGAGTTAGCATTACTAGCGGTGTGTTTGTTTATTAGCAAATTGTCTTTTATTGGTGTTTGTGTGTTTACAGAGAATGTTTACATATGTGTGTGTGTGTGTGTGTGTGTGTGTGTGTGTGTGTGTTTCTGTGTATAAATGTGTAGATATGTGTGTCTGAGCAAAAGTATTTACCCCCCCCCCTGAATATTTGCACCATGTGTCACGTTATAACTACAACATTAAATTTATGTTATTGAGATTTTATCTGAATAAAAATCACATAACTGAAGGGGATAAATAAAAATGTGTGGTGTGCATATGTATTCACCCCCCCCAATGTACACAACGTGATTACACAACGTGATTGGATGGAGAAATGTACACAACGTGATTGGTGATTACACAACGTGATTGGATGGAGAATACACAACGTGTACACAACGTGATTACACAACGTGATTGGATGGAGAATGTACACAACGTGATTACACAACCAGATTACACAACGTGATTGGATGGAGAATGTACACAACGTGATTACACAACGTGATTGGATGGAGAATGTACACAACGTGATTACACAATGTGATTGGATGGAGAATGTACAC
>JACRUU010000004.1:8221285-8223785 GCA_030449085.1 Kryptopterus vitreolus
TGGAGGAAATGGAGGGAATGAGGGATGGAGGGAGGGAATGAAGGATGGAGGGAAGGAATGAGGGATGGAATGAGGGAATGAGGGATGGAAAGAGGGAATGAGGGATGGAGGGAGGGAATGAAGGATGGAGGGAAGGAATGAGGGATGGAGGGAGGGAATGAGGGATGGAAAGAGGGAATGAGGGATGGAGGGAGGGAATGAGGGATGGAGGGAGGGAATTAAGGATGGAGGGAAGGAATGAGGGATGGAATGAGGGAATGAGGGATGGAGGGAAGGAAACATCGGAAATCAGAGGGGAAAAAGAAACGGATGGGGGAAATTGCGGCGTGCAAACACACAGTTTTAAAAGCTTGTGCTGCCGCCTTGTGGTGATGATCAGCATTACAGACTGTACATACATCCTGTATCCTGTTATACAGACATATACATACATATAGAAATACATATATACATATACATATAGATATAAATACATATACATACACATATAGAAATACATATATACACATACATATACATATACATATATATATACATACATATAGATATAAATACATATACATGTTCTACATCCTGTTTACATCCTGAAATAAATAAATCATGTTAATGCATGTAATCTGGATATATAATATATATACATTAACAAATGACTCATTCATGCTCTAATACATCACATAATATTGTATGGAGTGTGTGAAGTGTATGGAGTGGGTGGAGTGGGTGGAGTGTGTGGAGTGGGTGGAGTGTGTGGAGTGGGTGGAGTGTATGGAGTGTATGGAGTGTGGGGTGGAGTGTATGGAGTGGGTGGAGTGTATGGAGTGTATGGAGTGGGTGGAGTGTGTGTGGAGTGTGGAGTGTGGAGTGTGTGTATGGAGTGTATGGAGTGTATGGAGTGGGTGGAGTGTATGGAGTGGGTGGAGTGTATGGAGTGTATGGAGTGGGTGGAGTGGGTGGAGTGTATGGAGTGTGGAGTGTATGGAGTGTGTGGAGTGGAGTGTATGGAGTGGGTGGAGTGTGGAGTGGGTGGAGTGTATGGAGTGTGGTGTGGAGTGTGGATGGAGTGTGGAGTTTGTGGAGTGTGTGGAGTGGGTGGAGTGTGGATGGAGTGTGTGGAGTGGGTGGAGTGTGGAGGGGGTGGAGTGTGTGGTGTGGAGTGTATGGAGTGGAGTGATGGGTGGAGTGAGTGTGGAGTGTGGGTGGGTGGAGTGTGTATGGAGTGTATGGAGTGGGTGGAGTGGGTGGTGTGTGGAGTGGGTGGAGGGTATGGAGTGGGTGGAGAGTGTGGAGTGGGTGGGTGATTGGTGTATGGAGTGGGTGGTGTATGGAGTGGGTGGAGTGTATGGAGTGGTGGAGTGTGTGGAGTGTGTGGAGTGTGTGGAGTGTATGGAGTGGGTGGAGTGTGTGGATGGAGTGGGTGGAGTGTATGGAGTGTATGGAGTGGGTGGAGTGTATTGAGTGTATGGAGTGGGTGGAGTGTATTGAGTGTATGGAGTGGGTGGAGTGTATTGAGTGTATGGAGTGGGTGGAGTGTATGGAGTGGGTGGAGTGTTGGAGTGTGTGGAGTGTGTGGAGTGTATGGAGTGGGTGGAGTGTGGAGTGGGTGGAGTGGGTGGAGTGTATGGAGTGTATGGAGTGGGTGGAGTGGGTGGAGTGTGTGGAGTGTGGTGTGGGTGGAGTGTGTGGAGTGTGTGGAGTGTAGTGTGTGGAGTGTGTGGAGTGGGTGGAGTGTGTGGAGTGTAGTGTGGAGTGGGTGGAGTGTGTGGAGTGTATGGAGTGGGTGGAGTGTATGGAGTGGGTGGAGTGTATTGAGTGTATGGAGTGGGTGGAGTGGGTGGAGTGTGGAGTGGGTGGTGGGGTGGAGTGTATGGGAGTGTATGGAGTGGGTGGAGTTGTGTGGAGTGGTGCGAGGGTCGGTGGAGTGTATGGAGGTGGGTGGGTGGAGTGTGGAGTGGACTTGGTGGACGTGGGGTGGCGTGTGTGGGAGTGTGTGGAGTGGGTGGAGTGGGGGTTATTGAGGGAACATCAGTGTAAGGTGAACTTTGTTCTTCATGCAATAAATGAACGATCTGATTGGCTGGTGAGCCAGCCACATGATTGGCTGGTGTTAAGTGGCCCCTGAGCAAATCGCACGCCTCGGATTGGTCCTGGCTCCGCCCCCATCTCACTCAGCGCTTCAGTCCAAACATTCCGGATGAAATGATTCGTGCAGAAACACACGATTTTCTCCACAGTGGGGAGAAGAGAAAGGCCACGCCCACTCGGAATCCCGTTATAAAATCATCCGTAAATAAAAACAAAGAGGAGACGAGAAAAATGCAGAGCTCACATTCTTTACACTTCCTGTTTACACACTTACAGACCAGTGTTTACGTCAACATTAAACTCGGGAGACGACGCTCTGTGTAAACAGGACACGACACACACACACACCCACACACACACACACACACACACACACACACACAATGTACACTAACAAAAATAGACCCGTTCACTAATC
>JACRUU010000004.1:8232340-8289840 GCA_030449085.1 Kryptopterus vitreolus
TGTTAATAAATGTTAAAATTAATAAACAAACAATAAAAGAAACATTTCTAAACCTTCATTACTTCAGTTAAGAAGTATAAATACAATACCAATAGACAATTTCACACAAATCAGTGTGAAAAAGTCATACACAAAATGACATCACAAAGGCATTGAAATTACAATTATTTTTTATTTTATTGAAAGTTCAGGAACGGAAAAGTATACGAAAAGTATGTGATTTAGATTTGTAAAATTATAAGGAGTATTACAGCCTAAAATTAGTTCCATGTATAAATCTTTTTTGACAATATAAATTAATGGTTAAAACATATAATTATATATTAATTCTTCATTTTCTACCGCTTTATCCGATCTTTCCTCGGGTCACGGGGAGTCTGTGCCTATCTCAGGCGTCTATGTGCATTAAGGCAGGATACACCCTGGATGGAATGCCAACCCATCGCAGGGCACACACACACACACACACTCACACACATTCACACACTAGGGACAATTTTCCAAGGTGCCAATCAACCTACCATGCATGTTTTTGGACTGGGGGAAACCGGAGAACCCGGAGAAAAACCATAATTATATATATAATATATATAATTATACTCCTCAGTAAAAAAAAGGACATTCAGAATTACTACTCTGGAAGACAAACTTCCTTTATACCTTCCATTGAACTTCCTTCCAAACTTCCATTATACCTGACGGATCTGATCTAGGATTTTATATACTCCTATTATATACTCTTTTTATATACTCCTATTATATACTCTTTTTATATACTCCTATTATATACACACTACCATTTACAACAGAATCACATTTAATTGATGTAATTGATGTCAGCTGATGTTTTTTCGATATGAGAATTTCCACCACCTTCCACAAGGGGGCGTTAGAGAGGATTTTTTTTTCTCGTCCCATACATTACATCATAGTGAAATTCTTTCTTGTCCTTATCCCAGCATGATGAGAGGCTGATGCACATGGATGCAGCTGAAGCACAGAGGATTATAGTCCTTCCTCAAAGGCCCAAGAAAGGAAAAAGAACCTAAATCCTATCTAAGCGACTAATGTTTTTTTTTTTTATAGGACATTTAATATGATTTTTTTTTTTTTTCAGAATTATACATTTAATAATTTATTCATTCATTCATTCATTATCTTCTAGCGCTTTATCCAATCTTCCCTTGGGTCACGGGGAGTCTGTGCCTATCGCAAGCGTCTATGGGCAGTAAGGCAGGATACACCCTGGATGCCACACACACACACACACACACATTCATACACTAGGGACAATTTTCCAAGGTGCCAATCAACCTACCGTGCATGTTTTTGGACCGGGGGGAAACCGGAGAACCCGGAGAAAAACCCCCCTGAGGCACGGGGAGGAGAACATGCACAAACTCCACACACACATGGCCGAGACGGGAATCGAACCCGGACCCTGGCGGTGTGAGGAGAACGTGCTAACCACTAAACCACCGTGTCCCGTACATTTAATAATAGAATAATAAAATTTTAATAAACATATTAAATTTGCATGTTGCTTGTCAATTTCTTTAGCGATCCACAGTATTTGTTTTCCTGCTGACACTCGGCCTCGTGTTTGACAAGAACGTTGAGTTAAGAATGAGATTGGAGCCCCTGGTGTATCTGTGAGCCGCGATAAGCCTTAATCAGATGACTTGCCTGTAACTCAGGAGTTTGTGAGTTCAAACTGTCCGTCCCGTCTGTAACCCTGTACACAACTTCCTTCTGTCACATCCTAATAATCCCAGTTAGGAATTTCCGACACAACTTCTGCGTAAATGATTCGTCGACACCGTTGTCAAAACAAAGTGTCCAAAACGAGGATAAAAAAACACAAACAATTCGGTGTTTCTTGACGATTTTTAGAAGGTCGAACAGATTGCTTTCATGAGATGTTTAATTCATCCGAACGAGACAGTTCGGCTGTCAGCGGTGCCGGGGCCAGGATGCGATCTCATTGCCCTTAACCTGGCACCGGACGTAATCCACTGAGTCACATCATCCATTTTTACGGCTGGTTTAAGGTACGATTTCAGTCAAACACAGCATTTTGATTAGATGTCCTCTAATTGTTGGCTTTCCAAGCATTTGTACATCGTATCCCAATATATATATATATATAGCTATATATATATATATATATATATATATATATATATATATAACATATGCTTCTCCCGCTAACTTAGCCATTTTTACACTTTTAAATATATCAACTAAATCTTCAGCACAATATTATAAAGACAAATGGATCAAATCTGCCCAACACAGACGTATTTATCCACGATATATTATTTCATTTTTTCAATATCATTAAAGTGTTAAAGAAAACAACAACACAGTGTCTAAAAAGTCCTGTTTTGGTCTACTTTTTATTCTGGACCAAGATCTTTTCTTTCTTCTCTTTTTTTCTGTGAACAGACAGAAAACCGATAGCGTTGCGTACTTAACATGTACTTAGTGTTATTTTACTCGTTTAACATACGACGGTGTTTTTGTCCTTGCGTTTCCTTTCAGTACAGTTTCAGTGTGTTTTGAGCGCTGCTCACTTTCCATTAATTATACACCAGCGCTTCGTTATTTAAAATACAGTAAACGAACTGGACTCGGTCATCAAGACACAACGGAAATGTGTCTCAGGCAAAAAACCACTGGTGGTGGATGGGAAATCAAATATATTCCAACGAGTGAAGAAAACGCGAATTTAGCATTAATTTACTGCAGTAAGAATGAATGTAATTGCTTTTTTTTTTTTAAATGTCCTTTTTTCTACGTGGTGTTTATGTAAAGTCTCCAGGTGAGCTTTACTGAAATGAACACCACCCTCATTAGCAACAAGTATTGTTTACCACCTAGCTAAACGCTGTTTCGGTTTCAGCGGCTTGCAAAATTTATTAGCTAGCTAGCTCATGTTAATTCAAACACGCTCCTATAGCTACATGTTTAATAGTCCAGCATGGATTCCCTCTTATACAAAATCCTACAGGCTATAAAGTGGCCAAAAACATCGCTAATCAACGTTTTCTTTGCTGTGAAACCTGAAACATCCGATTAGCTACTTCACGCTCACTCATATAACTATAGTTTATTTGCATAAACATCCCTTTGGTTCATAAGATGTCAAATGAGAAGGTAAAAGTTGTTTTCATTTACATAATTTTGCGAAAATGTTCAAACGTTTTCTGTGACTGAGTTTAACGCGAAATCGAATAAAATCTCCGATATCACATCAGGATTTGCTACTGTTTACGCATTTTATTTACCAATATTTTGTCTGCAAATAGCGTCTTTTATTTGGTTAGATTTGAACAGGTTAAATCCACACTTGTTTTTATTGTATTGTATTGTTTACAGTTCATTTCTACTTTGTAATTAAAATGAAAGGGAGAAAAATGATCTTTCAAAAGTGCAAATTCCATGATTTTATGTAATTCATTCATTCATTCATTCATCTTCTAGCGCTTTATATCCGATCTTCCCTCGGGTCACGGGGAGCCTGTTTCTATCTCAGGCATCTATGGGCATTAAGGCAGGATACACCCTGGATGGAATGCCAACCCATCGCAAGGCACACACAAGGCACACACACACACACACACACACACACATTCATACACTAGGGACAATTTTCCAAGGTGCCAATTCAACCTACCATGTGCATGTTTTTGGACCGGGGGAGGAAACCAGAGAACCCGGAGAAAAACCCCCTGAGGCACGGGGAGAACATGCACAAACTCCACACACACATGACCGAGACGGGAATCGAACCCGGATCCTGGCGGTGTGAGGCGAACGTGCTAACCACTACGCCACCGTGCCCCCGATTTTATGTAATAATTAATAAAATTATTTCATTTCAAATTGTAAAAAAAAAAACAATAATTTAACCGTATACTCAATTATGGTAATGAGCGAATACTTAATGCGATTTGAAACGGCTTCCATATGAATTTATTACATGTTCGACCTGATTATATCCAACCTGCCCCTGTTTTCTTTACACATCGCATCACGGATCATCGTTTATGTTAATCAACTGATTATAAACACACATTTTCCTTATTTTTGTATCTGAACTGTAACAGTGTGCGAAGGCAGAAATAAAAAAAAAAAAAAAAAAAAAAAAAGCCACTTCATCTGCTCTTAATGAAGCTCTCAAATCCAAGGTCAAAGGCATCAGCCGTGTTTAGTGCTAATTACTAATCAGCGGTCCATCAAAATAAATAAATAAATAAATAAATAATCACAAGTGCATACAGAGAGCAGACCTGCAATCTTTAAAAAAAAAAAAAAGATTGCTGATTAAGCACAACGCTTGGACGGAAGCGAGCTCGTCTTGTATGCACAGCACAAAACAACAACAACAACAACAAAACAATATGAGTGTGCACAAATCTCACAGGTCAGGCTTTATTACACTCTCTGATGCAGCGAACCCTCTGGTCTCACCTGGCATGAAGGTCACCGAGTACAACAAATCTGACCAGTGCAAAAAAACAAAACAAAAAAAACCCCAAACCATTCCATCCTTACGAAGGGATAGATGAGGAGTGTAAGATAGTGGGAAAACGAGACGGGGGTATCTGATGGATACGATTTCACCGTGAAGAAGTACATATGCTGAGGAACGGACACAAGATCCTTCAGCCCTAAAGCATAAAACACCCCCACTTGGACAGACAGCCAGACACAGAGAGAAGCACAGAGAGAGAAAACACACATACACACACAGCACATACACACAGCACATACAGAGGGAGATGAACACAACATGAGCAGATTGAAGCATATTTCATAATTGGCGATCATATAAGAATGAAAGGAAGATGGGGGGAGGGAAAAAAAAAGAAAGATCACTTTTAACATCCTAAAAGCCACATGAAAATTGTCATTCTTCACGTCTAGCATGCATTTAAGGGGGAATCAAATACAACAATAATAATACAAAAAAAAAAGAGCAGCTTCAGTGAAAAGGCTTCAGAGACACACAGGGAAGGGCAGGACGGGTGTTAGATTACAGAGCGAGGGCGAGATCAAGCCTCGCCGTGATGTTCATGCTCATTCGAGACGGACCGGGAGGGGGAGGCAGCGGCGGTGGATTGAGCTCTGTGCCCGAGAGGACGCCAAAACAGGTGTGTGTACATGTCTATGGGGGAAAACCTACGAAATACACATATGTGTGTGTGTTTGTTTTTTTTTTTGCTTTTTATAGAGATTAGTGTTTTGAATGATATTGTCGAGAATTTTCATTGTTTTCATTTTTCATTGATTATTTTGCTTGATTATTGATTTTAAAGTGTCAGGAATGTTATGTTTGGTGGAAGTTTGCTGATGTGCTTTTAGATTGGCTTAAAGTGCACAGAAAAAAAGGAATGATTCATGATTTCTATGATATTTTAGTGAATTTCTGTCTTGAAATAAGATACAAAGCACAACGCTTGTGTTAATGTTAGTTTTGATGTTAGTGCTTTGCTGATCTTAATGATGTAAAGAGGTAAAACTGATGAAAGAAATTATGTCTGTGTTTTTACTTTTTTGGAAATGTATTGATTATCAATATGCACGATGGTTCGTGGCCTGTCTTCCATTCAACAATAAGAGCAGCAAGCTGATATATCCAGGACTGGAGGCTCATGTTCTATTAAAGCCCAAAGGCTCCTGTATAGTCATTACCTAGAGCTCATCTGACCACTCATGAGATCACTGGATAATTCAGAGGATTAAAAAAAAAAAAAAACAAACAAACAAACGAAAACAAAAAAACACTATCGAAGGCGGGTCTTGACTTTAATCATCGCTATAACAATTTTAACCCAAACTAGAAATCCTATGTTATGCCAAAGTCTAAGCAAAGATCGTCAAGGTGTTTAAATGCAGAGGTCTCGCCTTCTTTTTTGGTTTGGCCAGCAGGGGGCGCTGATTACGAGCCATTCTTGAGTTTGACCAACATCGGCCCGATTGAGAGACGCTCGTATTCTAGACTTACTCTTGTTAATGTGGAAATGTGCGCTGATGTTAAACCCCAGATCTCAGGTTCTAGCAGCACTGCTTGGTCATGGTGCACTCGTGTTCTAAAAACACTCAGCATTCGTGTTAATGGGGAGATCTCAAGTTCTGTCAACGTTGGGAATCAGACCAATCCAGACCGATCCGATCAACACTGGGTTCTCGTGTTAATCCAAAAATATCCCAATGTTGGATTTCTTACGGTTTGAAATGATGGCGCAGGGGCACTGTGGTTAGCACGTTCGCCTCACACCGCCAGGGTCCGGGTTCGATTCCCGTCTCGGCCATGTGTGTGTGGAGTTTGTGCATGTTCTCCCCGTGCCTCAGGGGTTTTTTCTCCGGGTTCTCCGGTTTCCTCCCCCGGTCCAAAAACATGCACGGTAGGTTGATTGGCACCTTGGAAAATTGTCCCTAGTGTATGAATGTGTGTGTGTGTGTGTGTGTGTGTGTGTGCATTCCATCCAGGGTGTATCCTGCTTTAATGCCCATAGATGCCTGAGATTGATGTGTATCTCACTAATCAGAAGGTCGGGAGTTCAAGACCCTGGTATCGCCAAGCGTCCACTCTTGGGTCCTTGAGCAAGGCCCTTAACCCTCTGTGCTCTAGGGGGCGCTGTATCATGGCTGACCCTGTGCTCTGACCCCAAAAATGGGATATGTGAAGAGAGACTGTGCTGTAATGTATATGTGACAAATAAAGACTCTCCTATTCTGATGCAACGCCTCCTCCTCGATTCCGATAGGTCCAAGCCGCCATTAAGAAGACCGTGGAGAGACAGAAGAAGCAGCTTGAAAACGGTGACGCCGCGAACACCGCGACTAAACCTAACGAGGGAAGGAGGCAGAGCATGGCCACGACACTCGAAACAACCGAAGGAGGGGAAGAAGTGGCGAGCGTAGAAGTGGTCGCCGTGCCAACGCAAACGCAAACGCAAAGGAAAGCGGGAAACGATCTAAGGCCCATTGTGAAATCCATGTTTGGACATGTAAGGATGCATTATACATGCATATAGACACCTGATGCACAACAAAAAAACATACAAACAAACAAGCATATAACCTTTGTTCTTTGTAAATGAAGCCTTACAAAGAAGTTTGAGTAAACAAAAAAACAACAACAACAAACAAACATTGGTTTTTGCAACCAAACATGACTTCATAATATAGAACATTTACCTGTTACTATAAATAAATAACCATTAAAAAACAGCAGTGGGGCACGGTGGTTAGCACATTCGCCTCACACCGCCAGGGTCCGGGTTCGATTCCCGTCTCGGCCATGTGTGTGTGGAGTTTGTGCATGTTCTCCCCGTGTCTCAGGGGGTTTTTCTCCGGGTTCTCCGGTTTCCTCCACCCGGTCCAAAAACATGCACGGTAGGTTGATTGGCACCTTGGAAAATTGTCCCTAGTGTATGAATGTGTGTGTGTGTGTGTGTGTGTGATGGGTTGGCATTCCATCCAGGGTGTATCCTGCCTTAATGCCCATAGACGCCTGAGATAGACACAGACTCCCCGTGACCCGAGGGAAGATCGGATAAAGCGATAGAAGATGAATGAATAAAAAACAGCAATTTCTATTTGATTTCTACTTCATCTACTATTATTACTACTACTACTAATAATATATATTTATTTCACAATTTAGTGAATATTTAAATCAGACTGATTACCAGAACAAAGTCCTTCGATAGACTTTAAACCTTAAACCATAGTTGTTAAAATGCTTTTAATAGTCTTTTTTCTGGCGCAGGTCCTGCGTGGTCAAGCTTTGTTACTCTCCTGATCTTTTCAGATCCTCTTCAGTGATATTTCTCTTCTGCCAGGCTTAGTTTACATGCAGATAATACACTATAACTTATTCGCATTATCAATGGGGAATAAAGCAGGATGAATAACCCGCTATATAAATATTCAGTCATGGGAAAACCTTATTATAACTATTTTTCAGTAAGTTACAAATTGTTTGCGCTTTAATTTGGGTTTGATTTATTTATCATCTACGCTTCAAACCCAGTTGTCAGGTTTCATGCAATTTGTTATGGAAATATTAGAAAATTCCATCAGATTGGAACTTTTATTGTCAAAAATACATGTACAAAGCCAATGAAATGCATGAAATCTAACCAGAAGTGGCTTATTTATAATAAATGTTAAATAGCAATGTATCACAAGTCAATAAAGCATCGTTTAATTTACTTTAACGAACAAGCAAACTGCTATTTTCCCCCAGACAGGCTTTTTTTTATGGTATTGCGTTTCTGTACTGAGGATAATCTTGCTCTTGCTGTAATCACTCAGTATCGACATCCTATAGCCGGAGAAAAGGAAACCGGAAAGACATCCAATCTTCCTGGGAAAGACTATAGCCTTATGCTTATTTCATTTTCTTCGTGTATCCCCCCCCCCCACCCCGCCCAAATATGTAGATCTTATTATTGTCGGAATTCCTCGTTACCAATCATTAAGAAGCATCCAGTTTATAAAACATTGCTCAGAGATGTGTAGAATTCATATAGGATTATTTAAGGTGTATACATAGGTTTACATATTGGTCTATTACATTGTCACATGCTATATGTTATATTTTATATGTTATACTTAAAAATAATACTCTCTAATATTGCACAATAATCTTTTACTGCTACTTAGTACCACTGAATGAATGAATGAATGAATGAACGAATTTATTTATTTATTTATTTATTAAAATGGTTCTTTGGGGAGGCTTCATTTCCAAGAAGAATTCACCAATTCAGTTCCAATGCAACACTTTGATCGATGGCAACACGACTGAACAATTAAGGGCCTTGCTCAAGGGCCCACTAGTGGCAGCTCGGCGGTGGCGGTGGGGTTTGAACCCGTGATCTTTGGTCCACAGTGCAACACCTTGACCACTGGGCTACACCAATGTATATGAAGTTGTCGTGTAAAATGCATGCTCGTAATGCTTACTGCGCACTTTTAAAAGGCGAGTGAAATGAACACGGGGACTTACTTGCGTCACTGTCGGATTTAGTGAGCAGCGGGCCGTGCGATGAGATAAGATGAGGCGAGAGTGATTAATTACACTGTGAATATCGAAGGGAGACTTCTCGCACGATGTTCTGTAAGGTTATTATATAGAAGGAAAGAAAAGAGAGAACAAAACAGTACGGATGAAAGAGTTTGGGACAGGACTAATGGGAAACTGCACCAATCCAGTGAAACACAAATTAAACAAGGTAAAGTTCCGACCATGTTATTGTGTGTTTCTGGATGTGTTTATTACAGGGACGTTTTACTTTCCTGCACTGAGCAGCAGCAGATCCAAACAAAACAACCACTGCTGAAATTGTACTACAATATTGACTGGGATTTTTTGGCTTCTAATCCCAATGTTTTAACTGATATCTCGATCAATCCATATGAGTATAAGCGAGACACCTGAGGAGGTACTGCATGAGTTTAAACAGTCTCTGGAGGTCTCTTTGGTTCAGATTGTTTTTATGCAGAAACCTGATTTTATCATCAATATGTTTACAAAGATTTGTTGACAAACTATTATAAAAGCCCTGGATTTTCATCTTCATTCGATCGTCATGCTTAATAATGTCACTCTGCACATATGCCGGCTTGGAAATATGTTTATTATGATGTTAAAACGAGCTGCTTTGGTTAAATGAAATGGATTTGGCTGTATAGTTGCGAGGAAGTTTATCCAAGAAGCTTATAAAAATGTAAACCATTGCGTCACAAATAAAAACAGGGTGTGATTTTTAGCTCGGGATGCGGATGAGGTTTATTCCCACCTCAAAGAAACAGCAAGTTCTGATTGCACATATTTCACTTCGAGCACATTTGGGCTTTAAAGCATTAAATAAGTCATAATAATATTTTTCATAATAAGATCTTTTTATTTGGTGTATTAAGGCATGTAAAAATATAACACTGGTTTTACATACTTTTGTTATCGAAGTGTGACACAAACAAAAGCATTTTGTTTGTATTTATTATTCATATTATGCAATTATTGTTAAACTATTTTGTATTACTCTTGTGCAAAACGTTTGTGCCTCTCACAAGTAAGATAAAGAATAAAGCTTAAGTGATTGCATGTGAAATGACGAACATCTGATGGTGCATCGGACAGAATGGATGATATGGGTTGTGTGGGGGGGGGGTTACTATATTTATGTACTGTAAATGGAAAGTAAGCATGACTTCAGGGATTAAAAATATACCTTGTATATTATGTTGACAGTGTAGACGGCGTCATTTGGTGTGCTTTGTGTTGTTGTGGGGTTTTCCTAAAGCTAAAGCGTTTAATCTCTGTATCGGAGGCTGTTGCCACGCAACACTTAATCTAGTCATTGTCTTGAATCACGCACTAATGAATAGAGCAGCGTCTCTCACGTTGTCCCGCGTGTTCACGTCCCTTTTTTTTCCCTTTTTTGATCTCGTGTCCTTTGCATGCTTTTGAAATTCTCTATCATTTGCATTTGCCGCATGATGAGCCTTGGGGTATAAATGTATTTTAGGTAGTAATGTATATATGATATATATATATATATATATATATATATATATATATATATATATATATATATATATATATATATATATACTATTTTGTCACACTACAGGATCGGGAGCTTCGTCCGGAGGAGATCGAAGGTACGTACAGAAACCATACACAAGTTGAAATGTTGGTAGACTTCACAGCTCAGTGAAATTATATTGCTATGTGTGTGTGTGTGTGTGTGTGTGTGTGTGTGTGTGTGTGTGTGTGTGTGTAGAGCTGCGGGAGGCTTTTAAAGAGTTTGACAACAACAAAGGATATGTCCGCTGTAAGGATCTGGGCGAGTGCATGAGGACTATGGGATACATGCCGACCGAGATGGAGCTCATCGGGTTAAGTCAACAACTTGGTGAGTGGCGTCTCCAGTCAGCCTCTAGTGTCCTGTAGTTCCTGCCTGTGCCACCAGAGGGCACTAAGTGGCACTAAGTATACTAGCAGGATTTTATGTGTGTGTATGTGTGTGTTTGTGTGTGTGTGTGTGTGTGTGTGTGTGTGTGTGTGTGTGTGTGTGTGTGCAGGTGGAGGCAAAATCGACTTTGATGAGTTTGTAGAGCTGATGGGCCCGAAAATGATTGCAGAAACGGCAGACATGATCGGACTCAAAGAATTAAAAGACGCCTTCAAAGAGGTCCTTGTGCACACATTCTTACTCTGCACACGTTTATGTAAACGGAAAGTTTGACACCTGCGCTAACATATCCCTAAATGCAACTTATCTCATGTTAGAATGCACTCAGAAGCCCGTCAGAACAATTTCACACACCGAGCAGCCATGACATCATGACCACTTATTATTGTTTTGGTCCCATTTTCAAATCCTTACACTTTGCTTGTTGTTTTTCGGCTTCTAAGGCAAAAAAACCCAATTGAGCACAATCTATATGATTGAAAAGTCTCATTCATCTTCTAGCGCTTTATCCGATCTTCCCTCGGGTCACGGGGAGTCTGTGTCTATCTCAGGCGTCTATGGGCATTAAGGCAGGATACACCCTGGATGGAATGCCAACCCATCACACACACACACACATTCATACACTAGGGACAATTTTCCAAGGTGCCAATCAACCTACTGTGCATGTTTTTGGACCGGGGGAGGAAACCGGAGAACCCGGAGAAAAAACCCCCTGAGGCACGGGGAGAACATGCACAAACTCCACACACACACATGGCCGAGACGGGAATCGAACCCGGACCCTGACGGTGTGAGGCGAACGTGCTAACCACTAAACCACCGTGCCCCTATGAGTTATCATACTAAAACTCATTTATTTATTTATTTATTTATTTATTTATTTATTAATAATCAATGAGCTTGGGTCATATTTTTCTCCATCAGCCCATGATCAGGGTTTGCACATCTCACTGGTGATGTTTTGTGACACAGTTTGACTCGAATGGTGATGGCCAGATCACTGTTAGTGAAATGAAGGAGGCCATGAAGAAACTCCTGGGCGAGCAGTTCAGCTTGAGAGACATCGACGAAATCATCCGGGATGCGGATCTTAATGGAGACGGCCAAGTAAACTTTGACGGTTAGCAAAAACAAATAAACAAACAAATAAATAAATAAGCCGAAAGAAACATTTGAGTGGTGTTAAGTGAAATGTAGTTTATTAAACAGAGAGGGGAGATGAATGGAATACATGCATTTTTATTCATTATTTGCTTATAAATACTTCCTGCTTTGCTGTTCTTCCTGATGTTTTGTTAATGTGCATGATTTTCCGCGCTTCATTCTCCACAATTTTCCACGATGCATGATTTCCTTCTTTTTTTCATGTTTTATTGGTTGTTGTTTGTTTTCTGTATTGTGTACTTTAAAATGCACAATTGCATGTTTCAATATACATGTATTCCTTCTCCTATGCTTTAATGTGCAGGTTTTCATGTTTATATCATATATATATATATATATATATATATATATATATATATATTAAAACACAACAAAACATGAAGTCCTGCACATTAAAGCATGAATATTGAGCATGCAACATAGCATGCAACATAGAAAATTGTGCATTTTAAAGTACACAATACAGCAAAACAAACAACAACCAATAAAACATGAAAAAAAGAAGGAAATCATGCATCGTGGAAAATTGTGGGCACAAATTACAGAGAATGAAGCGTACATGAACTCATTTAACTCATTAATTATACATTAACTCATGCTACAAAACATGTTTTATTATATATATATATATATATATATATATATATATATAGATATATTATCTAATTCATTCATTCATTCATCTTCTACCGCTTTTAAAAATCCTGATCTTCCCTCGGTGTCATGGGGAGCCTGTGCCTATCTCAGGCGTCTATGGGCATTAAAGCAGGATACACCCTGGATGGAATGCCAATCCATCGCAGGGCACACACACACACACACACACACACACACACCCACCACACATTCATACACTAGGGACAATTTTTCCAAGGTGCCAATCAACCTACCATGCATGTTTTTGGACCGGGGGAGGAAACCGGAGAACCCGGATAAAAGGGGTCCCCCTGAGACACGGGGAGAACATGCACAAATCACACACACACATGGCCGAGACAGGGGGGGGAATCGAACCCGGATCCTGGCGGTGTGAGGCGAACGTGCTAACCATACGCCACCGTGCCATATATATATATATATATATATATATATATATATATATATATATATAAAATCTGAATCTGAATCTGTTTTAATTTCCCCCCGCGTTCACATTCGTCGTGTTATTATTTATTAGTGTTAACAGATTCAAACTCAAATGTTTTCTTTCCTTTCCGCTGTAGAGTTTGTGAGGATGGTGTCACGCTGATGGCGGATCACGTACGAGCTTCCCTACATGTTGTGTTATATACAGCTATATACAGTTACATACATAACTATGACTTTTGTTTTTTAATCAAATTCTATAATAAATCAAATTTATTTTTTCAGTTTTATCTGTATGTCAATGGAAGTCTTTAATAAAGAAATGTATCGTGCTTTACTAAGTCATGTAGTTATTTTGTGTTGATGATTAAAATGTGTGTGTGTGGGGGGGGGAAGGGGGGTATTGAAGTAAACATTAGGGATTCTCCTACTTGGGGCTGTGAGGCTAAAAGACGTATAATTTCAGGTTTAAAATGTGCTCTAAAGTAAACGTCATATAATTTGAATTAAGCCCATTTTATTTACAGACTGTAGTGCTAGAATAAATGGAAAAGCTCAAGCTCGGTGAATAATCATAATGATATGAAGGATGAAAAAGGTGACTTGTTTATATGCATAATAATGCATGAGTTATTTTCCTAGTTTGTTTGTCTCCCTAAAAGCATCATAAAATACAGTAAATAAAACACAGACTATATAGTGTATTACATGTGCACTATGCAGTCGTGCAGAACTCCAATGTGTGTTAAGAAATGCTCCACAAAGTCTGAGTATTAGTCATTTGGTTTTTATTGAAAAGGTGACCAGGATTTTGTACATTTGCAAAAAAAGTCCATCCTCCTGAACGGGGTCGGGGGGCAACAGGATCGAGGTAATAAAAACGAAGTCGGGGAGCGAAAGAGAGGAGAGGGACTGAGTGGAGGAGGAAAGAGTGCGTTATTCAGGAAGCTCCGCTCGGATGTAGGAATATTTCACCTCGAGAGTCTCTAAACGCCGGAACGGACGGGGCTCGCAGCATCCACGGATGTCTCATGTAAATCGTCTTCTTCCTCCGGCAGCCGTCTGCTTCTCCTTCGCTTCGGCTCGTCCGGTCTCCTGGCCTTGGCGCTCACTTGCTGGCCATGGTGTAGCAGCCGTGTGGGTGCCACTGCATGTCGCGGAGACGCCTAATGGACTGCATCTGAGGGCAGCGAGCGCCGTACTCGTTAAAGTGTCTGTAGTCGCCCTTCTCCAGCAGGTACTGGCTGCCACGGTAACCGGGGTACTGGTAACCCACCCAGCTGAAACGCACCAGGAACAATATGTTTACTATCCGCCTGCATTGTGAATGCATTCTACACACTGCTTATTGCTTAAGTAAGGTTCTATTCTTGTGTTTATAAAGCCTAGAAGGCAGGTCGGAGATCAGTGGTTAAGGCTTTGGCCTCTGGCCAGGAAGAGTGCAGGTTCAAATCCCACCAACACGCTGCCCCTAGTGGTTAAAAAAGGTTGTGCTTTTTTTTTAGGTTATAGGATCTAGTAGAATTTATTATCGATTAAATATTAATTCTAGTTTCAAGAATTCTTACCATTTTGTCTATTTTGTTTACCTCATCGGCTCAGATTTTTTTGCTTATTTTAGTATATAAGTGAATCTTCCTTCTGCAATTGTAGATGTTGTATTGCAGCTTTCTCTCATCATTAATATTTCATATTAAAAGCGGTAATATGGCAGAAAAGCCCTAGCAAACACCACACTGTGTATCCCTCATTTGCAATTATCGATATATTCTATTTATATATATCGTGTACGTACGTATCACTTCTCATTCGCTCACTATTACCTCCCCCTACCATACTGTTACACGCTTAAAATATGTAAATGACCATATACTCTACATATTGCATATACTTATCACTTAAACTCTCGCTGTATTGCCTCTCCCTGTTTTTACTGTTTATATATGAAATTTACCATCTATTTCTTCACACTGTAAATAGCATTTATCGATATATACTGATTATATATATATACTAAATATTGTACTGTGAAATGCACTTCTGGTTAGATGCTGACTGTATACCGTTGCCTCATCGTACCCACATGTGCAGTGACAATAAAGTTGAATCTAAGCTAATAATCAATGGTTTTCTAAAGACATGGACCACGATGACTCGAGGCTGAGTTACCGAGTCAAACACATCCTTTTAAGTCCTGATTCAGTATCAGAATCGAATCCGAATATTCGTGTACCAGAATGATGTTCGCTTACGTTCCGCAGCTGACGAAAATGCTTCCTACTCGGTCGGTGAAGCCGTAGGAGTACATACTGGGCACGTCGTCGTCCATGATCTCCATCTTACGACCCTTGTAGTCGCCCACTTCGTACAAGCAGATCTTGTGCTTCTCGGGATCCTGAGTGGCGACAAACAAACTCATGAACGGCGATCGCGCACAGAAGGCGAGCGTCTTTGCAATGCATTCGTGCGTTCGCACCATTCTGACGGGTCTGAACGACAGCAGGTAGTCGTTCTTCTGGCAGTTGCTCCAGGAGTCCCAGCGAGGATAGTCGCCCTTCTCCAGGATGTACATCTCTCCGCAGAAGCTCATCTGCTCCCAGCCCACAAAGCTGCAAGCACAATTCATGTCAACAACAACAACAAAAAAGAGAAATGCACACGGATACACACAGAACGAAGAAGGATGGCATAAACCTACGGGCCACATTCCACACGGAGCGAGCGGACCCTGTCCATGCCCATCGCACACACGTTCATGCACTCAGCGTTGATTTCGATCATCCTGCCCTGGAAGTTCTCCTGGTCAAATACAAACATCTAATACACACACACACACACAGAGGAAATACAGGTCAGGATGAGTGTGCACTTTTTCTTCTTCTGGAAATTATACCCATATATATGTGTTTGATTTGGAAACCTTGTAAGCCATGCCCATGCCCATGTCGGACTTCTTGGTCTTGCCGTCGGTCTGGGAGGTGGTCTTTTGCTCGGAGCTGGAAGACATGATGCCTAGAGACACTGCAAAGTCATATTTTGGCAATAACAGATCAATTAATGAGTGTTAGAACAGTTAAAACTGTATAAAAACAAAAACAAATTTAATGTTCTTAAGCTATAAATACATAAACATGTGTGTGTGTGTGTGTGTGTTTGTAATTCCTCGATCCATTCTTTCAAAGTTGTATTAGAGTATTTGTACGCATGCGTGTTTGTAGCTCACCTGCGCGTTCAACACGTGTGTTACCGGTGTGCCTGGACTCACTCTGAGAGCGTGTGTGTACGGTTTTTCTGTAAAGCCAGAGCCGCAGCTCTTATACCCTGGCGCTGAGTGTGTCAGGATTAGCGGGTGACAATGAAAGCCTCTGAGTCGACAGAAATGAAACATACACGCGGAAAAAGAAACCTCTCATTATCATCACAATAGACAGACCGAGAGACGCACAGAAAGCGAGGGATGACGCATTACACGCTGCGTATTACGATTACAGAAAGCATATTTATAACAAGTGTTTATTGTACAGAGAATATATGTTAGTGTACGAGTTTCTTCTCAAACAATAGAATCAGCCCTAGTGTCGTTATAATAAATGGATGCACTAATATTAATGCATTGGGAAATAAATGATATATTTTCCTTATATTAAAACTCTCAGGAATAAAAACGACAACCAATGGGGCGGAATTGGAATGAACGAGTGTGAACGTTTCCATCTTCCAACAGGTTTCTTTGAGGGTCTCATAAGAGCATTATAATGGTATAGAAATACATATAGAAGCTCATTCATTCATTCATTCATCTTCTAGCGCTTTATCCGATCTTCCCTCGGGTCACGGGGAGTCTGTGTCTATCTCAGGCGTCTATGGGCATTAAGGCAGGATACTCCCTGGATGGAATGCCAACCCATCGCAGGACACACACACACACACACACACACATTCATACACTAGGGACAATTTTCCAAGGTGCCAATCAACCTACCGTGCATGTTTTTGGACCGGGGGAGAAAACCCGGAAACCGGAGAACCCAAAGAAAAAAGGAGGAGAAAAACCCCCTGAGGCACGGGGGGGAGAACATGCACAAACTCCACACACACATGACCGAGACGGGAATCGAACCCGGACCCTGGAGGTGTGAGGCGAACGTGCTAACCACTAAGCCACCGTGCCCTATAGAAGCTCATAAGACCAAAAAAAATAACATTAATGGGTTTAACAGGAGAATCTATAGATGTGATCAACCTTTTATTGTATAATCATTCATTTTATTCTTGCATTTATCCACTTTATATCTAAAACCTCTAAACACACACACACACACACACACACACATCTGGGTATTTTTTTAATCCTAGGTATTTTGGAATGCTTTGTGTCGGACACAGGAGTGCTGACCGGAGAGAACATTGGTGTAGATGCTCTTTTGTGTGCTTGTATTCCTCTTTTCTATTCACCTCTCTCTATGCTAGAGGCCCAGTGTGATCACACACACACACACACACACACACACACACGCTTTTCTATACCAAATGTGCTGAGCTGGTGTCAGTGTTGTAGCTCTATGCGCCCCTACGCGGGGACGCGCACGCACCAGCGACACAGTGCCGAGGTCCCCATGCGCGCTCCCGGAGGTCTGTATAAAACCCGTGCGCCAGGCGCTCCGAAAACTCCACGCGAATCAGGCGTTCAGGCGTGCGGTGTGACCGGCGGGCAAAATAAATAAATAAATACATAAATAAATACATAAAATCCACGGTAAGAGTAGACATAGCAACTTTGGCACGCCTTAATTCATCCTTATGTTACCGAATAACCTTGCGCGTTTATAATCAATAATACATATTTATTATATAACGAGGTCATCTGGAATCTATCAAGCTTGTTTGCATTTTACTTGCTGCTATTTCTATTTTTACAGTAATATTCATTATTAATAATGATGAATATTTTTACCTGCATTTCTTAAAACTTAAAATGTATTTTTTTTAGGATTAAAAA
This sequence comes from Kryptopterus vitreolus, assembly GCA_030449085.1. Taxonomy (NCBI): domain Eukaryota; kingdom Metazoa; phylum Chordata; class Actinopteri; order Siluriformes; family Siluridae; genus Kryptopterus; species Kryptopterus vitreolus. The sequence goes on from JACRUU010000004.1 coordinate 8,250,593, forward strand.
TGTACAGGTTCAGTCGATCCACCATGATGTATCCCATGATGCACTCTGGCATGGGAATGGCTCCATTCTTTAAGGTAAAATAAATAAATAAATAAATAAATAAATAATGATTTCATGGTAACAAGCCCATACGTCTGATCTCACCCCCTCCTGGTTTCCGCCGCAGGTGACCGTATTCGAGCAGGAGCACTTCCAGGGCAAGTGCCAGGAGTTCACTTCGGAGTGCTGCAACATCCAGCAGTGCGGCTTCGACAACATCCGCTCCATCCGCGTGGAGAGTGGCGCGTAAGTGTGCATGTTACTGCGTGGGTGTGCGAGTCAACAGCGGCTCGGTGTATTGTGGTTGTACTTGTCTTTTTAGAAGTTTAAAGCGGATGTATGTGATCAAACCCCAACCTTTTGCGCTCCTCAGGTGGGTGGGATATGAACACCATGATTTCCAGGGGCAGCAGTTTATCTTGGAGAGAGGCGAGTACCCTCACTGGGACTCCTACTGCGGAAACCTGGCCTACCATGTCGAGAGATTTATGTCCTTCAGGCCCATCTACTGTGCTGTGAGTATTTCTGCCTATATATATGAAAGTATACGTCGTATATTGAAGAATGTCAGTATAGATGTGCGATATTTGAAAATGGTTAATGCATTACAATAGTAAAGACTATTCTAGTATTTATGTGACTTTACATCCATCACATGCAAGATAAAAGGATTCATTTATATTCCCAGCCAGTTAGAACACAAAACAGATACTTGCTTTTAATGAAGCTTTTAGTGTTGCATCTTCATAAACATTTTATTTACATGTGTTGGGAAGCGTACCTTGATTACAGATTACAAATGTAAGAAGTAATGTAGCTTTTTAATTGGCCACTAGGTGGCGCTTGACGGAAAAATATATCTTAAGTTAAAAAATATTTACAGGTCGGGATCAAATTGTTACTTGTTTATCAATGACTTGTTTAACAAATTCCTGTTACTTTTATGTTGCCATTAAATCACGTAACGCCGTTACATGCAACAAGTAAATACTCCCCAACACTGCATGTATGATCATATCACAATTGAACAAATCAATAATTTTTTTTATGGAAAATGTATCATTTTAGTAGATCGGTTTTTATTGTAATTCTATTCATAGATTTAAGAGTAAGATTAGGGTCTTTTCGCATAAGATTAAGTAAAGCGTTCGTGTCCTCAGTCTCACCAGAGCAGCCGCATGACTATCTACGAGAGGGAAAACTTCCTGGGTCGTTGCACGGAATTGTGCGATGATTACCCCTCCCTGCAGGCTATGGGCTGGTGTGAAATGGAAGTGGGCTCCATGCATGTGCAGTGTGGCGCGTGAGTTCCAGCTCAAAACACACACACACACACACACACACAGTCAATGCAAAACCAGCCATTTTTAAAGGAAGCATTAACCCGAGTACCTCTCCCCCTGTCCATTGTGTGTGTGTGTAGATTTGTGTGTTATGAATTCCCAGGATACAGAGGCAGGCAGTACATCATGGAGTGTGAGAGACACAGTGGAGACTACCAGCACTGGAAGAACTGGGGCTCCCACAGTCAGACTCCTCAGATCCAGTCCATCCGTAGGATCCAGCATTAACAGGACAGCAGTCTATCCCAAACACACCACTGACCAGCTAGCCATCCAACACACACACACACACACACACACACACACACACACACACACACACACACACACACACCTACACATCGCCTACACACCCAATAACCATACAGCCATCCTGTCCTGCAGTTTCTCGTCAGGTGTTAAAGCATGCTTCCTACGCTGCCCGACCTGCGCTCAACATATTCTCATCAAAGTCAGCCAGGCCACACCCCTGCCACGTGATTGGTCAAATGCAGCTCAGGTTTAATGAACAATAATAAAAATCAATAAATGCATAATAAACTCATGTTCCTGTTAAGATTATTGTATGTGCATGCATAAGTGTGAAAGGGAAACAATACGGAATATTTTGGGATCCAAGGAATTCCCGGAATTCAAAAAGTGAGTGAAAATCAACACACAATAAAAGTACAAATCAATACTTTATTCATCTTAAACACAACAGAAAATATATAATATATATAATAACAAATACAAAGAAAATACAAATAATAACTTGCTGAACATTAAGAAAATGTAATAGTTAAGATTAAAGGCACATAAACGGCAGTGCAACAGACAATAACAGTCACATGGAGAATTCCCGGCTTAAAGCTGGATTCTAAACTGAACGCATGCAAATGAATTAAACCCAGTCATACGAATCTTGCGCTTCTTTTTATTCCGCTTTTGCTGTTACAGTTTTAAAAGGAAACCAGGTGGAATAAAGGGACTTGTTCAGCATATTTAAAAGAAATAAAACTTAAACCTTTTAATGGTTAGTAACATGATGTAAAGTCCAGTCTCTAACAACGTGGCAAACCATAAAACGACGCAGGACTTTAGACGTGTTCCTCTCCGCTTAGCAGATCTGTGGGATGTGCTCGGGTCCTGTTATATGAAAATAAAAGGACAAGTCAGTAAAAGAAAGTTGGGTAAAATATACTTTAAATAATAAATAACAATTTCATTTCAAAAATAAAGTATTTAAATAATTACAATTAGCCAAAACCGTTGCACCAAATTTGTACCAATACAATTGTCTAGGTCAGCGGTTCTCAATATGTATGTGCGCCCCCTAGTGGAGACTGACGACATCACAGGTGTGCAATGAACGGAAGGATTCTTTTTTTTGTACTTCATTTACGATTTACTCCATTAAAAATAAAATTCATAAACTTTATACCTTTATAAACTTGAAATATTTACTTTCCTGAGGTGATGGAGGATTTAAAATGCCCCCCCCCCCCCCCCCCCCCCCCCCAGCCCTCGGAAGAAAAAAAGACACATTTCAACACAATAATAAAGACTGCTGAGGTATCCGCTTACCCTGATCATATCTTTTACATAAAATCTGAGTGGTAGTGAATCCGTCGCTCCGTACTGGAATGACGCTAGACGTTCTCTAAGCCTTACCGTAATACCGTAATGACTAATCCTGTTCCAGACCGAGCACATCGATCTCAACGTCCTCGGCTTCCTCGTCTTCGGTGCTCAGATCCGTCCCCAAGATCACAGGTGACACAGCAAGCAGGTCAGAGTCTCCGCTGGACACCTCCAGCACATCCACATCATCTTCCTCATCCTCTGTCACGCGCTGAAGGTTTTCCGGCGTCGTGTGTAGGCTGGGAAGCGCCGGGCAGGGTTGTGTGTGTGGGATATTACTCCGGAGAAAATGCAGACCCGGATCACTCGACCGTGCCTTTGTAGTGCTGAGGGAGGCCTGATGGGAATTTTTACCTGGAAGAGTTGAGTGTGTGTGGGGGGGGGGGAACAAACATTTCAAATAATCACAATAAAAGGATATATCCACAATTCAAAGACTTCATTCATCTTCTAGCGCTTTATCCGATCTTCCCTCGGGTCACGGGGAGTCTGTGTCTATCTCAGGCGTCTATGGGCATTAATGCAGGATACACCCTGGATGGAATGCCAACCCATCGCAGGACACACACACACACACACATTCATACACTAGGGACAATTTTCCAAGGTGCCAAACAAACTACCGTGCATGTTTTTGGACCGGGGTAGGAAACCGGAGAACCCGGAGAAAAACCTCCGGGACGGGAAGAACATGCACAAACTCCACATACACATGGCATCGAACCCGGACCCTGGCGGTGTGAGACGAACGTGCTAAACCACCGTGCCCCTCTAAAATATGAGTTACAAATTATAATTAAAAGTATTTGCTAACAATTATATACGATGCGTGAAATCTGATAGAAACGATGTCGTGCAAATTGCAGGTCGTAATGGATGCGTCTCATCGTTAACGTTACTGACCGATGCGCGTGAGATTGCAGTACCTCCGTCTGACGCCAGAATCCGCCGGAAGATCGTACGTTTGCACTTTTCACTTCTGTGTTCGTCCTGCCTCCGTCCCTTCGTCGTCCTCCCTTTGTTTTCATGCTTCCGTCTCCGTACCGTTAAACCTTCCGCCGTCTGGACGTCTCCCTGATGACCGTGCGATCCGGCGGACCTTGCGGCTCTTAACGAGCCTTTCGGACTGATCACGCCTCCGTTTTTTTCCTCCTCCGTTTCCACACGCCGCTCCGCTCCGTCGTCTTCGTCCTCGTCCTGGAGCTGGAGCAGCATTCTCACCTTCTCCATCGCCGATGACGCCAACTCAATACAGCTTTCTTGGATCTGGCACTTCGCAGACGATCCGCCGGCCTGGAAATCGCTGGATATTTGACCTTCGCCAACGCCCTCACTACGACCTTTGATCCTTATTGTTTGGCGCCTGGTATTCTTGTATTCGTATCCTAGAACACCATCCATTACGCGACCTCGCTTTTCTACACTCTTCTTATTTCTATCCCGCTTGCAGACTTTCCTGTCCCGTGATTGTTTCGGACCTCCGCTCGCCTTCTTTTTGTTCCCGGGTTTGATTGCATGCGCTTCGCATCCATCCTTTTGCCTTTTCTTCTTCTTCTTCTTGGCGTTAGCGCTCTGTTTTTCCTTGCACTTCCTCTTTGCGGTGTTTTGAGGGGCAGTTAAAGCCGTTTCCACTTTCCTCTTAAGGCTCTGGCTCCTGGTGAGCCTTCGGTACTCTGGGACGTCGCTTTTCTTCCCCGCAGACCTCAGTCGCAGACGAGTCCCGCGCACGCTTGAGGCGTTTTGTTGCGGCGTTTGCGCGGCGTGAGGAGGCAGCTGCGTACATGTTTTCAAAGTGTCCGTCACGGGGTCGGGTCCGACTCCGCCTGCGTTGTCTTGCGCCGGATCGTCTCCGACATCTAAAGCACAGCAACCGACTTGCTGGTCAAAAGTCCTCAGGAAATGATCAAGGATATCACCGAGTTCACCTTCCAGATGCTGCTTCGGTTCCGAGGGCTTCACGGACTGGCCGTTAGGATGCGCGGCCTTCTGCTGATTCGTCTGGTTTGCGGATGGAGGTAGAAAATGGAGGCCGGCCATGAAGTCGTCTAGGAGCGTGTCAATAGGCTCCGCTGGAGCGACGGCTACCGAGTGCAGCAGGCCGAGATCTGTCGGATCCACAGTGTCCATTGAAAATTCCGGGAGAAAATTCCGGGACGCAGGAAGCGGGCGTACGCGGGAACGTCCTCGTGGCCGACGCGTGCGCGAAGATTCGTTCTGAGGAAGCACAAATAGGTCGTTTAACATTTTTACGGATCATATAAGAAAACTATTTTAACACAAAAGGATCATTTGTTTGAATTCACACGACCATCTACACAGCGCGTTTTGGGGGGGGGGGGGGGGGGGGGGGGGGGTTGGGGGGGGGGGGTGGGGGGGGTCGGGTTTGAGGGTTGAGCCTAAGTCCTGGACCTTTAATCCGGCCTGCTAAAGACTGTCTAAATCAAGTCGTATCATAATTATCACTGCATTCGTTTGACCGTGTCCTGCAATTCCCTGATGCTCCACCAGGTGGCGCATTAGACACGATGATACAATAAGTATTAATATTAATGCCTATCTGGTACTGGCCCGGCTCTGTCTGTCAAATGTTTTGGCCCCTGAGACAAAAAGTTTGCCCACACCCCCCCACCCCACCCCCCCGTCTAGGGTGTTTTAAGACACCTACCTGCCCCCGATAGCCTGCGTTTCTGCCTCTCGGCCTGCCTCGTCCTCTTGCCTCTTTCGCTTCCTCGAATCCCTCTTTGCCTTGCTGTTGCTGGAACGTCTTCGTTGGATTCTTCCCTGTTGTCCGGGTCTCCAGCAGCCTGCCGACTCGACCCCCGCCCTGACCCCGCCGTGCCAACCCTGCCGCCAGCCCCCATCGTTTCGCATGCCTTCTCCTCCGTCCGCCTCTTCCTCCTCCCATCCAGCACACCCATTCTTTCTCAGTCCCTCGACCCGTCCCGCGCGCTCTTTTTACCGCTCGCTCTTCTTTGGCCCTCGAACAACCGCGGCTCCTTCTCCCCGTGTCTAAGGAGTCCGCGGCGTTCAAGAAGTGGTTGATGAAACCCGGGATGTTGCCTTCGTACTGCTTTAGATTGTCTACAGATCCGGCTCCATCGCCTGGCACGACCAACGACTGATCCAAAAATCCGTGCAGAGCGACGCTTTCACGCACTTTCTGACAGCTCAACGCCTCAGGAGCCACAGGTAATGCGTCGCAAGCGCTCGATGCCCTTTCTGGATAGACCGCCTGCATTGCCAAAGCCGGATCATGGAGATCCAGGCGAATGCCCAGCTCCTGACTGTCGGAGACGGGAAACTGGTCAATCAGATATACCGTCTGGAGGTTTTGGGGCATTGCATATCCCAACTCAGTCGTCCCACACTCGGTCTGTGTCCCACTCTCTCTTATCTTCTCTTTCTCTCGTCTACAGACTTCTCCCGGCCTTCTAGCCATCGTATCATCCCGCTGCCCCGCATCCACCTCTTCCTCGCCGTCTTTCCCGCCATGCACGTCTTGCCACTGCGGGAACTCGATACCCAAAGTTTGCGCGGCTGAGAAGACCTGCTCTCTGTTCCCGCGTAACTGACCCGAGTACAGCAGACTAACCAGGCCGAGCAGCGTACACGCATCCACAGACTGGACCTGGATCAGCCGTCTCTGGCCGGACGCGGGCGCTGGCATGGAGGACAGCGTGCTATAGAGCCTGGGACTGAAGGCAGACAGCACGCAGCTGTGTACGGGCACAGACACACCTGGAAAACAGGACACGCGCACGTTTCAGGTAACGCTTAATATTCCATTTCGGATCCTTTGCTTGCAATAAAAGCATTACAGACAAATCTGTCCCTTTATTATCCCATAATGTTTTTCCTGATCTGTTAAGCAAAAAAAAAGGGTTTTAGTCATTTCAAACAGGTAAAGAAGCTCGGATACCCCTCTTTCATTGTGCTGTCTAATAGATGGCATTTTCAGCATGCAAATTGCTTTCTATAATGTTTGTGCCGTAAACAATCTTTGGTCAATAAATGCCATGGGTTAATTGTATTTATAAATAAATAAATTTAGCAAGATAAAAAAATACAACCTTTTCTTTGCACATGGGATGTTGTGGAGGATTTGAACGTTCAACATATTTGTAAGTGTGTGTGTGTGTGTGTGTGTTGTGTGTGGTGTGTGTTTGTGTGTGTGTGTGTGTGTGTGTGTGTGTGTGTGTGTGTGTGTGTGTGTGTGTGTGTGTGTGTGTGTGTGTGTGTGTGTGTGTGTGTGTGTGTGTGTGTGTGTGATCTCCCACCTTGAGTGTGTAAAACAGTGTCACAGAACTCATCCCTGGTCTGCTGTTTCTGGAGCTGTCTCAGGAGCAACGTCTCAAACTGCAGCATTTCTGCCCCACACACACACACACACACGCAAAATAAGTGACAAAACTGAGCAGAGGAGATGAAATGTCATGTAAAGTCACACTATGCATGCATGACAAACTTTTCACCTGCATGCATGTTTGTGCGCGTGCAGTAAAACCGCTCACAGCAGGACTTTTGACGGCTTATAATCACGTTCCTCTTTCCGGTCAAGGAAATAAATAAATAAATAAAATAAAAAAGTCATGCTATGAGCAACTCCACTGCATGTATACACACATGCACATGCTGTAAGGTCATGCTGAAACAGGTGAACAGCTCAACCTGACAACTGCCCCCCCCCTCCCCCAATCCTTTCCCTCCTGTAAACAAAAACAATGCACGCACTCTCTCTCTCTCTCTCTCTGTCGCGTGGGTCCGCGTGCACACCGTAAACCGCACACCCTCGCGCCGGCGTGCCGCGTGCTGCCCAAGCTAACGCACGTCGCGCGCATCTCTGCAGCGCTGAGCCGCTCACGCGCCGCGGCGGCAGCACACCGACACACCGCGCGTGCAATGACGTATTCAAAACTACTATTTACGATTGCGATATGAAGTACGAGTCTCAATGCAACCGAATTATGCGTAAAATATCTATGTGCAAATATTATTTTCATTCATTTTTATTCCTTTCAAGTTCTTAAGACTATGATAATTAGTTCTTAATGCTTAATTTACACCTTTGGATAATTATTTATTTATTTATTTATTTTTACAGTTATACAATTAGCTATTAGAACAATGAATGTGAGATTATTTAAGGGGGGAGGGGCGTGTCCATCGGATTAAAAACTTCATAACAGACTACCAAGTAACAAATAAAGTATTTTACAGAAATTAGTTCCAAACTAATATTGTGAATAAATATTAAATTATGTTCCTCTTACTTTTTTTTCCTGGACGTCAGAAACGTACGACAATTTGAAACACCCCTAAAACCGACCGTACCATTTTAACCTAATTACAGACTCCGGAATAATATATTATTTGTGGGGTTCATTTTTTTAGAATTATTTACAATTTCGTCCCTCAAAACGAATCCAATTGAAATCATAGCGTTTTATAATTATGATTAGAAATGTGTGATAAATCCCCATTTGAAAAGTCACACTCCTAGGTTGCTCCAAAATAAATAAATAAATAATATGTATATAAATATAATATCATATATTACAATATATGTTTTATATTATATTATGTAACAAATTATATTAGATTAGATATATTATATATAAATAAAATATGAGGTAATATATATATATATATATATAAAATTATTTTAGAATAAATAAATATATGCAAACTGGTAATTACACAATGCAAACATGTATTTCCAGACGTCACGTGTGCAAACACAAAAGAACATAAAATACACAAAACATAAAATACCTTTGTATGGAATTCACATTGCAAATATTAAACTCTTCACTTGCCTGGAAAAAGTAAACAAGACCGTGTTTCTTTTTCAATCCATTCTTTTTTTAATAGACTTGTCACAAAAAGTAAATGTTTTTTATTCATTAGAAATATGTCTAGTTTTTTTTTTAGGCACGGTGGCGTAGTGGTTAGCACATTCGCCTCACACCGACAGGGTCCGGGTTCGATTCCCATCTCGTCTGTCATGTGTGTGTGGAGTTTGCATGTTCTCCCCGTGCCTCAAGGAGGTTTTTCTCCGGGTTTCTCCGGTTTCCTTCCCGGTCCAAAAACATGCACAGTAGGTTGATTGGCACCTTGGAAAATGTCCCTAGTGTATGAAATATGATGTGTGTATGAAGTGTGTGTGTGTTTTTGTGTGTGTGTGTGTGTGTGTGTGGGTGGTTTCCAATGTATCCTGCCTTAATTGCCCTAGACACCTGAGATAGGCACACCGTTTCAACCTGACCCCGCATAGGCATAGCAAAAAAGAGACCCCTGTGTTAAGGGTTGATAACCATCCAGGGTTTAGAACCTTAATGCCTGTTTTAAATCCTTTTAATGCCCATAGAACCCGGATGAAGATGGATTTGGGTTTTGGTTAGAAGTAGAATAAGAAGAAGTTTTTATAACATTTTACATTCCATAGGCACACACGAACACAACAACACACACACACACACACACACACACACACACATATATATATATATATATTTGTTTTCTTCCGCACTCTGGTTTGGCCTCCATTTACACATCCACCTCCAGAAACATGAAAAAAGCCGCTGTGTTGTTTTACAATTTGCCACAGTTGTGTTGCACCCCGCCTACAGCGCCGCTTTTTTGGATGTTTGTTTGTGTGTAGTGTGTCCAAGGTTTCAGGACTTTTTCCGTGCCTGTGAACTGAGGTTGCTTTACTCCGGACGACGCTTTTCCGGTTTTATTTCCCAAAACGATTGCACAGTAGGTTGATTGGCACCTGGTTTTTATTGTCCCTATAGAATGTAATGAATGTGGTGGTGTGTAAATGTGTGTGTGGCCACGTTGGGTAGCTAACCCCCATTCCATCCAGTGTATCCTGCCTTAATGCCCATAGACACCTGGATTTACCCCTCCCCGTGACCCAACATTAACCAAACATGATTATCTTTTTATTTAAACTATTTTAAAGAGGTTAAAACAACACACACACCACACACACACACACACACACACACACTTTTCTAGACGCTTCCATACACAGAAACAGCGACACACAAAAAACACACACACACACACACACTCACACTTGTTCTTTACACTTCCTCTTTACACATTGCTTAAAACACACACACCATTACACACATCTTGTGTGTGTAAAAAAAAAAGACGCATAAATACACAGGACAGCTGTTCGACATACAGCGACGGAAATTATTCCGTGGTGTGTAACATCGTGGTTCACGTTTGTTAGCTATACCCCCCCCACCCACACCCCCCCCCCCCACCACATACCCACCCACCCCCCCATACACACATACACACACACACATACATACACACACACCCCCTTATACACACTATAACACACACCATAATAAAACACACACACACACACACACATTATACACACACACACTACACACACATTCTTTTCGACAATTACACACACACTAGAATAGACACACACAATATACATTACATACATACAGCGCTTCCTAATAACACACACACACACACACACACACACACACACACACACACACACACATTATACACACACACACATATATACATTATCACACACAACCACACCCACACACATTATATATATACACACATTTACACACATATATACATTATACATACACATACATATATACATTACACACATTATTACACACACTACACACACATTCTTTTCTAGACGCTTCCATACAGCGCCTAAATCACACATTTTACACACACACATTATATATACATTATACACACACACTATATAACACACACACATATTACACACTACACACACATTCTTTTCTAGACGCTTCCATACAGCGCCTAATAAAACACACACACACACACATTATATATACAGAATACATTATACACACACACACACACACACACACAATTAATATACATTATACGCACACACACACACACACACACACACACACACACACACACCTTACCAACACATTATAATATATACATATACCACCATACCACACACACATTATATATACATTATACACACACATTATATACATTCTACACACACTTCCAACTATATATACATTAACACACACACACACACATACACTAATATACACACACACACATATACCATATATTATACATTCACATACAAGCTTCCATACAGCGCCTAATAACACACCACCACACACACACACACACACACATTCTTTTATATCATACATTCCACACACACATTAACACAAACACACATGTTTTCTAGAGACGCTTCCATACAGCGACTAATAAAACACACACACACATTATATATACATTATACACACACACACACACACACAACACACACATGTTTTCTAGACGCTTCAATTACAGCGCCTAATAAACCCCGCAGCACCGGTAATACACACACACATTATATATATATATATATATATAAAAACGCAGAACCGGTTACACACACACACATTATATATACATACACACACACACACACACACACATATATATATATATATATATATATATATATATATATAGTGTGTGTGTGTGTGTATGTATATATTTATATGTATGTATATATAATGTGTATGTGTGTGTGTGTGTGTGTGTGTGTGTATACAAACAACCCATTAGTTATAGAAACGTAATGAAAAGAAAAGGAAATCTGCTTCCTGACATGTTCAGTTGAACACTGTGGTGATTTGGGGTCCAAGCACTGGTGTCCTAAGAAACTTATTAGAATTTGTATTATTTATTATTATTATTATTATTTTTGATGATTGACTTGATAGCTCCACTTTCGAAATTATAAAAGGGGAAAAGACCATTAAGTGATGTAACTCTGTGTTTTTTTTTTTTTTTTAATAATAAATTAGGTTAAAAAAATTCATTTTCTCTGATTTCTTTTCTGTTTTTCTCCAGCTTTCTGTACTTCCTTCCTTTTCATTGTTTCTTTCATGAGTGCTTTTTTTTACTGGCATACCCGTCCATTCTTTGTTCTTCTTTCTTACATCCTTCCTTTTAACACATTTCTACAACTTCTTTGTTTATACGAGAGGGAGGGGTGAAGCTCAGTGGTTTTTTAAAGCACTGGGTTACTGATCGGAAGGTCGGGGGTTCGTGCCCCGATATCGCAAACCTGCCGCCCTCTGGTCCAGGGCCGGTCCCTTTGAGCCAGACCCTTAACCCTCTGTGCTCCAGGGGGGGCGCCATATCATGGCTGACCCTGCGCTCTTACCCCAACTTACCAAACAACAAGCTGGGATATGCAAAGAATTTCACTGTGCTGTAATGAATATGACATAATGAATACTATTGTATTATTTTCAGCTCCCTTCTTTTTTACTTTATTCTTATATATATATATATATATATATATATATATATATATATATATATATATATATAGATATATATATATATACCATAATGCTTTTTCTCTTCCCTATCTCTTTGTCCTCTAATTTCTTCCCTCCTGCCTTCTTTTTTTATTTTTATTTTTCATGCTTACTGTTTCCCCATACTTTATTCCTTCCTGCGCCCCCCTCTTCAATATCCTATATTTTACTGAACCACATACTTTCCTTTTTACTTCCAGTCCTTCCTTTTCTACTATACTCTCTCTCTCTCTCTCTCTCTCTCGCTCTCGGATTCCTTATAAAACCCCTACTTTCTATCCGTATGAACACCATAGAAAGACAAAACCATAGAACCCTGGGGAAACCCACATGAATGTGTGGCGAACATGTGAAACACTGAAGTGTGTTAATTTCCTACATTTGTTCTCATAGCCTTTCTTGTTTCTGAAAGTGATTGAATATTCTGCACCCCTCCCCCCCCCCCCCCCCTTCCCCAGCATAAAGCTCAAGACGCGTTTGTTTCGTAAAAGATGGCAGACACTGAACAACGGAATCCTCCTCCACCCCCTCCTCCACAGACCGGACCCGCAGTGAGTGGCACAAAAAGTCTTCCTGTTGATTTACAGAATGTCTTAATTGCTTTAAGTATAAGTTTAATGATTTATAATGACGCTTGAAATGAAATCAGAATCCTTTTGTTTGTTTGCAGCAATTCCTGTTAAATAACAAGCTGGAGACGGCCATGTGGCTCTCGCGCCTCTTCACCGTCTACTGCTCAATAATGTTCATCCTTCCTTTGCTCGGGTAAGTCATGTAGAGGTTTTGTCATGCTGGAACAGATTCTTATCTCTTAGTTTATGTTGATGGAAGAACCACAAATGTCTGGAGAATTCAGGTGTAATAATCCGTTTTCTATAGAGTGTATAATATATAATATTTATTTTTTTCCCTTTCTTTCATGGTTTGTCTGTCTCCCCTTCTTCATGGTCCATCTTTCTTTTTTTTTTTTTTTTTTTTTTGCTCAGTTTTGTCTCTTGTTTTTTTTTTTTTTTTCTCTAATCAAAATAAGCATAAACAGCGTGTTGTAAAAGTGCACGCATTGTCATCCGGATTTGCTGAGGATTAAACAAGGGTTTGTTAGTATAATTAGGACTATACATAGGATAATTCAGTGTATTTTTATGAACGTATGACAAATTTCCCTTTGTTTGCAGGATTAAGATTGGTAAATAAAGCCCATTGTTTGTTTGTTTGTTTTATTGTTATGCACTGATTATCTTAACACTGGATTCCTTTATGCATATTCCTGCTAAATGCACCGTTTTTCTCTCAGACCAATGGCAGCAGCGAACTTCTACCAGAGGGCGCTCTTGGCCAACGCTCTGACCAGCGCTCTGCGTCTGCACCATAGACTTCCTCACTTCCAGCTGAGCAGAGCCTTCCTGTCACAGGCGTTACAGGAGGACAGCTGCCATTACCTCCTCTACTCACTCATCCTGGTCAACTCCTACCCCATCACTAGTATCCTCTTTCATTGTGCGCCTGGATTAAGCCTTTGTTTTTTTTTTTTGTGTGTGTCACCGTGAAGCAAGTAAAATCCAGTGTTGTGCAATCTGTCGAACCTTAACAGCAGTTTTCAGTGAGCATATTTCCCGTGTTCCTCTTCTCTCTGCTTCATGCCACCACGTACACCAAGAAGGTTCTAGATGTAAGTCCGTTATCCGTAAACCTGGTTTTTAATTTAATTTAATTTAATTAAATAAACGTTCTTTTTATTCCCTGTGCTATTTGTGTACGTTTACAGACAATGGGACCGGAGAGTCTGATGTTCGTGCGTAACTTTCTGAACAAGCTCACAGCCAATCAGCAGAACATTCTCAAGTTCATCGCCTGCAACGAGATCTTCCTGATGCCAGCTACCGTCTTCATGCTGTTCAGGTACACATGGAAATATGCTCTATTGTTTATTGATATAATATTAAGTAATCCATTTTAAACACTGTGCATCTCACACACGTGGTGTTCATTGATCTGCCGCTAGAGGCCGCTGTTGTAATGACTTCATACCTGCGTTCATGGGAATTTGAGTTTGAAATCAAATACATTTATGATGATTAAAAAATATACAATACTATAATTATTATATTATTACTGTAATAACTATAATAATTAGAAATTATTTTAATGTAATTAATGCAGATAATGTTTGGCATTTTTCAAAGCACCATTCCAAATTTGCAGACCCGAACCCTCTCTAATTGAGTAAATATGAAATTATGAAATATTGTTCCTTATATAAGTATAAAATGTTTGTTTTTCCTCAGCGGGCAGGGCAGCCTGCTGCAACCGTTCATTTATTACCGCTTCCTGACTCTGCGCTATGCCTCCAGGCGAAATCCTTACTGTCGGTAAGCAGCCACTTTTCCCCCTCCAGAGCAAGTCGTTTCTTTATTCCTGCGTGTTGGAGTTGAAAGACGAGTGTTTGACTGATCCGAGTGTCTCGTCTCCTTGTCAGGACCCTGTTCACGGAGCTGCGGATTCTCCTGGAGCACTTTGTGATGAAGCCTGCCTGCCCGGCCTTCTTCAGGAGAATGTGCCTCAACAGCATCGCCTTCATTAGCCGTCTGGCCCCGACCGGAGTCTAACCAACCCGTGTATCGACACACACACACACCCATTCACACACTCACTTATAAGCTTTGTACAACACGACTAGCTGGGAGAGTCGCTCCAACGTAGCCGCCGGACGACGTTTCCGAGCGCAGGTCCCTCGAACCTCCTGCCGATTTCGCCTTGCGCATGGAAAATCGGGGCACTATTTCGGAGAAACTCCTAAAAGGCCGACAGAGCCGTAAACGCTCTACACTCTGTGTGTGTGTGTCGTTAAAAAAAAGTCTCTCCAGCTCTTTGCTCAGTGCTTTTGAAGGATTTATTTATAAAAAAAAAAATTACTACTAAGTATGGATGCTTTTCTTATGGGAACGGATGAAACGCAACAAATATTTAAGATTAATGTAGAGTAAATAATTGCTAGTTATATATATATATATATCGTTTATTAGCACTTCCCATGCAGGGAAAAGAGATTTTTGGTCTGTTGTTACATGTCGTGTGTGTGTGTGTGTGTGTGTGTGTGTTTCATGGTCTTAAATATGTTCCTTTTTTTATGACTCTGTAGTACAGCTGGATTATATTGAAATCAAAAAGTTACCTGTTAAAGTTTTTTTATTTTATCATTAGAGGAAGAAATCTTAATTTTTAATTTAAGTTTTTTCTCATCACCAGAATTAAACAATTAATGAACACTTTAAAATGCTGCCTCGAATGTGAATTATTCAGTGTAAAAGCATTTTATTAGAGAGAAACCTAAACCGATTTTTTTTAAGTTGTATTTATTAACTTGTTTGACAACATTTGTGTGAATGAAATAAAAATTAACTTTTAATCCTACAAGGAATTTGATTCTGAACGCACGTCTTGGCTTTAAGGTTTGGGGATTTGTTTTGTAAAAAGTTTAATTTTAAAAATACAAATGTTTAATTTTTATTAAAAATGAATGATGTATTTAGAAATATGACAGTCAAGGATTAAACACAAGCGATTCAGCAGATTTTACTTGTGATTTACAAGTAAAACATTAGTTGTTGGATTTTATGTTGGGAATTTACTTTAAAAAGTAATTTTCACTATTGCAGCATTTAGCATTAACCTTACAAATATGGAAATGCAATGTGTTTCCGTCCAACCTAAACAATCAGCAGTTTATATGAAACACAAAACCGGAAGAATTTAACAATTAAAAACCACTAAGAAAAATTAATGTTTAAATAATTTCCAGAGGAATAATCATTGCAATTTATGTAGTTTGTTAAAAAGTGAAGAACTCGTTCATCTTCTAGCACCTTATCCAATCTTCCCTTGGGTCACGGGAAGCCTGTGTCTCACTCAGGCATCTAGGGGGAGGGAGGCAGACAGACAGACAGAGACAGACAGAGACACAGACAGACAGACAGAGACACAGACAGACAGACAGAGACACAGACAGACAGACAGAGACACAGACAGACAGACAGACACAGACAGACAGACAGACAGACACACACAGACAGACAGAGACACACAGACAGACAGACAGAGACACACAGACAGACAGACAGACACACAGACAGACAGAGAGACACACAGACAGACAGAGAGACACACAGACAGACAGAGAGACACACAGACAGACAGAGAGACACACAGACAGACAGAGAGACACACAGACACAGACGGAGACAGACAGACAGACACACACAGACAGACAGACAGACGAAAAACCACGCTGAGGCACGAGAACATGCAAACGCCATACACACGACCAAGACGGGATTCAAACCCAGACCCTGGCGGTGTGAGGTGAACGTGAACCATTAAACCACCGTGCCCGTTACGAACTTAAAGTATAAATTATGATACTTAAAAAAAAAAAGCGCAATGAAGTATTTTAATATATTGACAATGCTAATAAACATGTGATTCTGGTGTTTTAAAAACAATTGCATCACAATCTATTGTAAACGTTTTAGAATACACCCCACTATACTGATGTGGATTATGCAGCAAAGGGATGGGATTGTTATTAAGACATTCATGCTATAGTTTTTAACGCAACTTTTTGCAAAAAAAAAGGAATACTTTAAACATGGGCACAAAACTACCACCGTCCTGGATTATTAAGCCTGTGAGGTTTTCAGTCACTCTAAATAAAAGGCTATAAATTGAAAAATTAACCAACAGAACTTTAAATAAACACATGACCAAGTTTTATAGAAAAACCAGTGGTTTATTCAGATCAAGATGGAAAAATATCCAAACTGGTAAAGAAAACCACTCTTGCTTTCCATTAAAAAAAAGTCATTTAAAAAAAAATGCTTTAAATGATTTACCTACTGTACAAAACGATCTGGATGCATAAAGCATAAAAAGGCAGTTCTTCAGGACTGCATATAAAATATACACATGCTAAATTTCACCTCGTCCGACCTACAAGGAAGGTCTCGGTAACTTATTGCGGTTACGTATTTCACACAACGTGAGGACTCGACACACAATTCCTGTTACTCCGGAATTTGTAAAGGGAGGGGAAAAAAAAAAAACAAAAAAATTATATATAAATCCCCAGACAAGTTAGGGTCAATTTAACATCAGCTTGAGGGGGGGTTCAAGGAGTGAAATTTCATGGTATCTAAAAAAAAAAAAAAAAAAAAAAAGGAAAGCGTTAGTCACGCAAAACACATGATTACTGCCGAAAAAACAAACAAAAGGGGGCGGGGCCTTACTTGGAGCCCTTGTACTTCTCTCTGACGGACTGTTGTGCGTGCTGAGCGGCGCCGACGTACATCGCGTGGAGATCTTGGATGCAGGGCATGAGGTCCGCTAAAGTGTAGCCGGTCGTCTCGATCAGAGCCTTGGACTGAAACGCAAGAAAGTTTTACCAAGATGAGTGGAAGAGGAGGAGGAGGAGAGAAACAAACAAACAACCCTCGATATGCATCTCTGATGCAGTAAAAATAAATAAATAAATAAATGCCGGGTTGCCACGAGTTCTTAACTTGCTTTACATGAGAATTATTAAAATGTCCCCGATTTGTTTAAAAATGTTTGTGAAAGTCGTGATTCCAGTACGAAGCCGTTTGTGATTGGACGAGGCTGGAACGCGTACCCATGACGCTCCGTTCAGGACGTAGTTGGCCAGAATAAAGGCGGCAGCAGCGATTTGAGAAGGAAGATACTTGAGGAAAGGGTCTGCGTCCACCAGGCTGAGCTCTCCGAGGTACTAAAAACAAAATAAAAAGGCAAGATCACGTTAGAGATGGAATTGATATGCGTATAATCCGTTAACCGAACGAAAAGCGTCGGCCCACCAGAGATAAACTCTCGACTTTGCTGCAGACTCGCTGCCTGAGGATGTACTGGTTGAGAAACTGGACGATGGTCGGTGCGGCCAGATCGAAAGAAAGGACCTTCAGCACCAGATGCTCCATTTTTAACACCTGCTTCTTGGTGTAGGTGTCGTCTGTGATGTAGACAAACTCTGCCACCTCCGGGGGGTAGATCTCCTCGAACTTCCTGTAGTGACAGAGACATGTGAAGTTGGGCGCGCTTGCGGACCCGGAGCGAAGGTGCGAGGGGGAAAAGCGGAGAGACTCACGAAGCTAAGAGCATGGCGGCCGTGCCGACGAGCTGCAGTTTCCCCCTCAGGACCGACATGGAGGACAGGAAGCGGTCGATGTAGTTCACGGCCAGGAAGAGAGTCTCGTTCTGGAGCTTGTACTCCTCGCCCACCTCCACCAGCCAGTCCACCAGGATGGCCCGCATGCTGTTGGTGATGTCCGGCTGCTTCTTCATGTAGCCCACTCTCGGCCTACACTTCACCTGCACACGAGAGAGAGAGAGAGAGAGAGAGAGAAAGAGAGGGGGGGTGTTTGCCTTGCAGATTCTCTAAATAAATAAATAAAATAACGTGCCACCCTACAAACCTCCATTTCCCGTAAGTGCTCGTGGATTTCAGGAGCGTACTCGGTGACTTCATTTACACTCACAGTCCTCTCTTCACCCTCAACCAGCGACATGTCCATCGGAGAATCTAAACAAAAAGGACGGCACGTTACATTATTTAAATAAGTAAAACTTTTAATGAGGTTTTAAGCAAGCGAATATCGTGCGCACCGAAGCTGAGCTCCATGGGGAGGTCGATGGTGGCGAGAGGCTGCCTGAGCCGCGTCACGGCCGGGTTCAGGGTTAACGGGGAGCAGGCCGCGGCCGCTTGCTTGGCGGACGCGTGTTTTTTGGAGCAGGCGCCATCGGGTTCGTCGACGTGAATCTGGAACGACGGATTTTTCGTCGCGGGTTTCTCGGCGTAGCTTTTGCTGCAGTCGTCCGATTTACAAACCGCCGAGCTCTGAAAACACAAACACACAAATTACAAACCGCAGAGTTCTGTAAACACAACCACAAAGAGGTGCAAAATCGAAAATCCAAGTCGCCCAAAGAACTGATTTCTAGGCAACTCAAAAGGGTTTAATGGTCTGGGTTTCTTAAACAGTGAATAAATTGGACTAATTAATATATATAATACATATATATACACACACACACACACACATATATATAAAGTTTGAGAACTAAAACTAATCAAATAAATAAAAGAAGAGTCAGGAACTTTAAAATATTTTATCTGTTTATAATATAATATATAAAAATCCTCAAAGAAGTCTTGTAGTAAAACAAATTAAAGTGTAAATAAGAGGCCTTAAATAAATAATAAGTATTTAGTTTGGCCAAACTGCATCTGCAGGTCACTTGAATGGAGGCAGGAGGAGGGAAATAAAATGGCGCTTTCAGACTCGGAGGGAAACAAAAAACAAAAAAAAAAAGAAAGAAAGAAAGAGAAAGAAAATTAGCAAAAAAATTAATTAAACTGCGCTAATTAGTTTAATTCATTATCGATTGTTAATTAGCAAACCCCCCCCCCAAAAAAAAGGTGATCAGGATTAATAAACTCATGGCTACTGAAACCAACATTAATAGAACAAATAGACAGTAGAAAATATGTACATAATTAGATATCTGGGTTTATAATAATAAAATAACTATAAGAAATACAAAATTTTAAAAAACCGGACGGATACCAAATGCCTTCCTGGTGAGCGCTAGGGCACTTATATAGACATACGCGTGAGAATGCAGCCTATAAAGGGCACTTGGTAGTAAAGGGAGGTGTGATTAGGGACACAGCCCGGGACACGCTCTCACACGGACCTGTTTGGAGGCTCGTAAGGCGGGCTGCCGGCGTGGATTGTTGGCCAAAGCGCCCAGGACGGTCCGGGTGTTGGCTTTACCGGTGTGAACGGAACTTTCCGGGTTCTCCAGCCTGCTCTTTTGTGCGCCTCGTATCCGCGCAGGCTGCGTGTTCTCCTGGTTCTCCGTGTAAAGCGCGTCCGCGGCGTCCAGCGCGATTCCTTGGGCGGACATCTTTAAAAATAAATAAATAAACAAACAAATAAACAAACATCGGATTTAAAGATAAAATGTAGGAAAAGTTTTTAAAGGTGAAAATTTTCATACATTGTTTAAAAAAAAAATCCAAACAGCAGCGACGCGATGGAGGGAAAACAACAACAACAACAAAACAACACAATGAACAAAATCCTACGGCGCCATAATCATACAAACCAAACAGCACCTTTTTGTTGTTGTTGTTTATGAAAGAAAAAGAAATAAACAAGAAGATTAATATATAAAAGATTAAACGCGCGTGTGTTTGTGTCCTGTGCGCGTCTCCGCTGCGGATCTCAGCACGAGCACTTTCTCAGTTCAAGTAGCCCGCGACTATTGAAACGCTCCAATCAGAACGCACTACGGCTCCCTACGTCATCGACTTACGGAGGGAGGAAGGGTCCAAATGTCTTTCGCTCGCGTGTCGCGCTTACAACGGAACGGTTGAGAGGAAGATTGTCACGTGATTGGCCGAATTGGAAATTTAAAATGATGACGTAAAAAGCGGCGTGACAACAAAGTGTGTTTTTAATTAATGCTTTCAATGACCAATTACACAATAAACAAATAGGCATATGCAAAAAC
The DNA here is from genome assembly GCA_030449085.1 of Kryptopterus vitreolus. NCBI lineage: Eukaryota > Metazoa > Chordata > Actinopteri > Siluriformes > Siluridae > Kryptopterus > Kryptopterus vitreolus. The sequence continues at coordinate 8,271,576 of JACRUU010000004.1, forward strand.
AAACAAACAAACGTAGGCGGTTATGTTTAAGGGGGAAAAAAACAAATAAGTAAATAAATAAACACAATCTTGCCATTGCTTAAAAGAAAAGGAACGCACACATGGTTTTATATATTTAAACGTTTTTAAAAAGTTTTTTTACATTCATTTTTTACTGCTTTTACTTTGTGTGGTTTATTTTTGTGACTGTTATATGATATTTACCCATTGCGACAATAATATTTACCACCAACGACGTCCTTTTTTTTTTTTAAAAACCCTCTCCACACACACACACACACACACACACCAAAACATAAACCCTTTATGCAAGGAATCAAATATGCATGGTGCAATAAAATGGAAAAAATATTGCATATATGTGTGTGTGTGTGTGTGTGTGTGTGTGGTGTGTGTGTGTGTCTAATTTATCCCTAAAATAACAGGTTTCTTCTTCTCTCCAACATTATATATATATAGCACATACACACACACACACACACCCACACACACACACACACACACACACCACACACACACACTATATATATATATATATATATATATATATATATGTCACATTCGATTTCATTCTGATTTATTTCACATCTTTTACATTAATCTTTTCTGTTATTGTGAGAAACTGCAACCAAACAATGTCCCCTCGATGATCAATAAAGTATTCGGATTATGATAATCACATTGTTTTTGTTGATTTCGGCTCCAGCGACGCCCAAACCTACAGCCCATGTCATTATGATAATTCTCCTGCGTGTCGAGAGTCCTGGAAGTGCAGGTTTCATCTCCACAGAGTCCCGACATCCTCTCAGCATCATGGCGTATGTCTGCAAGAGCTGGAAGGATTCGAGTCTGCACGACATCCACGCGATATCTCTTCCTTCAAAAACTGTGTACAAGTGTTCCTATTAGAACAACATTTAATGCACAAAAATAACAAACAGAAACCTGGATATGAAGTTTTATTCGTGTACAATATAGAAATTCACATAAAAGTAGTGTTTTATTTATAATAACAGCACTATGTGTAGATATCTGTCCGTTTGGCTTTTGTGCTTTGGCATGTTTTTCAGCTACTGTAAATAAATATCAGAGAAATCTGTGGATACTATTACAAAATATGAAATAAATATATATCTGCCAATTAAGCGTCGTTGAAAAAGTCCACCAGAGAGTTCAGGTCATAGTTATCTAATATTTCCAGGAGCTGTGACACTTTTGTCTTGACGTTTTGCCCTTTGAACTTGAACTTGTCGATGAAGAGGTCGGTGATCATACCTGTGAGAGGATGTTATGTTCATTACATTTCTCAAAAAGATTATGCTAATAATAACAATAATTATAATATTATTAATAATAATATATAATTCCAATTAAATAAATATATATAAGGGGGCACGGTGGCTTGGTGGTTAGCACGTTCGCCTCACATTGCCAGGGTCCGGGTTTCGAATCCCGTCTCGGCCATGTGTGTGTGTGGAGTTTGTGCATGTTCTCCCCGTGTCTCAGGGGGTTTTTTCTCCGGGTTCTCCGGTTTCTTTCCCCCGGTCCAAAAACATGCACGGTAGGTTGATAGACACACACTAGGGACAATTTTCCAAGGTGCCAGTGTGTGTGTGTGTGTGTGTGTCTGTGTGTGAGCGCGATGGGTTGGCATTCCATCCAGGGTGTATCCTGCCTTAATGCCCATAGATGCAGCCTGAGATAGACACAGACTCTCTCCCCGTGACCCGAGGGAAGATCGGATAAAGCGCTAGAAGATGAATGAATGAATGAATGATATGTATATATATATATATATATATATATATATATATATATATATATATATATATATATATATATATATATATCGACGTTTGTGTACCGTATAATCTTTCCAGATGTGCCGGCTGCTTTTTGTACTCTTCCAGCAGACGAGCAGACTCGTCGAGGATGTTTCGATACTCGGGAATCAGAAAATCCGCATTTCCTTCGTGCACTTGCAGCTCCTTTTAGCAAGAGACCCAAAACACAACGCACAAATAAAACACGGCACATGGAGGTTTTACACAATTCCAGATGTGTTCACCACAGCGTTTACCTTCAACGCATCAACAAGCTGCACCTTCTTGGCCAACAACAGCTGATACTCCAGTTTCGGATGAATCATTTTCAGAGTATGACTCACCGAATCCTCATTCACTTCTGAAAACAAAGAGAAAAACAGGGAACGTGAAACGCCGCACACACACACACACACACACCACACACAGCACACACACAACACACACACACACACACACACACACACACCACACACACACACACACACACACACACACACACTCACACACACACACACACACACACACACAACACACACACACACACACATCGCAACACACACACACACACACACACACACACACACACACACACACACAGACACACACACACACACACACTACACACAAACACACAGACATACACACAGACACACAGACACACACACACACACGCACACACACCCCCACCCCCCAACACACATACACCACACAACACACACACACACACACACACAACACACACAACACACACCACACAGCACAAACACACATACACAGACATACACACACAGACACACACACACATCACACACATACACACACAGACACACACACACACATACACGACATACCCACACACCATACAACACACACACACACACACACATACCACACACACAAACACACACATACACACACACACACAGACACACACACAACACACACACAGAACATACACACACACACACACGCACACACACACACACACACACACACACACCACACACACACACACACACACACATACACACACACACACACACACACAGACACACACACACACACACATACACACACACACACACACACACACACACACACACANCACACACACACACACACACAGACACACACACACACACACACGACACACACACACACAACACACACAGATAAACACACACACACACACAGACACAGACACAAAAACACACACACACACACACACAACTCATACACAACACATACACAACACACACACACTCACATATACACACATATACACACAAATACACACAATACACACAACACACACACACACACACACACACACACAGACACAGACACACACACACACACACACAGACACAGACACACACACACACATACACAGACACACACACACACACACACACACACACACACACACACACACACACACACACAGAGCAATTCGGAGTGGGAATGTAAAACGCACCGTATGATATGTTGAGATTGATTTTGCGCTTGGTGGCCTCCTTGGAGAGAACGTCCTTGAGGATGGATATCGTTGAAATGTTGTCGGATTTAAAGTTCCCTTCACCTTTGCTGAAAAAACAAACAAACAAACATCTTATTTACAATTTACCCCGCTGCATATTTCCATGTCTGTGCATGCACACGCACCAGTACGTGGCCTCGAGCTGCGTCCCCAGGAAGGTGTTCTGAAAGCAGAAGGTGATGTTTTCTCCTGCTGGCGTTTTCTCAGGGACCTCGGGCAGGCAGAACACGACCCAGGAGTGGATCTCTGCCAAGCTGAACTGCCCCGCTAACCTCAGGGTGTTCATGGGCCTGGACAACAACAACAACAACAACAAAATGCATTTTCATGACTCCCCGAGCGCTAATCTGTGGTGTGGGATTGATTTTCCCCCGTGCCGTGTGGGACTCACCTGCTGTGATCGATAGCGTGGGTCCGCTGGTGCAGCGAGAGCGGTTTGATCTGGTACTGACGCACCTGGCAGGTTTTAGGCTGCAGCCGCGGGGTTACGTAGGCCTGGAGTGTGCCGTACTGACCTTCAATTGACCTCACCTGCAAAGCGTGCAAACCATAGATAGCACATATATATATATATATATAAATTGAATTCATATATTAAGGCGGTCGCGTCAGTCTTCCCCTCGTTTACATCACAATCCGCATCTCAGAACCGACTCTCCGTTACTGATCCCCTATTAATCAGCGGGTGATGAAACCCTGCTCGTGTAATCCCGTCACGTGATGATGCAAGTCCGAGCGTATCCTTGAAATGCCGCGAATCCTCCTTGTGCTTCTTGTGCGCCGTTTCTATGGCAGGATTGTGTTGTAAACGCAAGAAGAATCCGCTGAGCAATGGGACGTTAAATAAACAAACAAATAGCGGGGGAGGGGGGCATACGGTGGTTTATTGGGTTAGCATGTTCGCCTCACACCACCAGGGTCCGGGGGTTCGATTCCCATCTCGGCCATGTGTGTGTGGAGTTTGTGCATGTTCTCCCCGTGTCTCAGGGGGTTTTTCTCCGGGTTCTCCGGTTTCCTCCCCCGGTCCAAAAACATGCACGGTAGGTTGATTGGCACCTTGGAAAATTGTCCCTAGTGTATAAATGTGTGTGTGTGTGTGTGTGTGTGTGATGGGTTGGCATTCCATCCAGGGTGTATCCTGCCTTAATGCCCATAGACACCTGAGATAGACACAGACTCCCCGTGACCGGAGGGAAGATCGGATAAAGCGCCAGTAGATGAATGAATGAATGAAATGAAGTGATAATTGTGATATTTACCTTGAGCTCCAGCCGTGTGGTGTTAGCCTGGCACCTGTACGTCGCGAGGAGGAAATTCCCGTTTGGCTATGAAAAAACGGTACCGAATATCACCAGGACGAATAAATAATATACAGGGGAAACAAGGAGGCGTGTTCATCCCTTACCTCGGAATCGCATTCGCTAAAACTAACCACTGCGGAATTCTTATCCACGTCCAGCAGGTCGATCGGGACGTCACTCTGCGGGACGGAAAGCACTCGGACAATTAAAAACTCGGAAGAAAAGCAGATCGGTGATATACAGTCGGGTTTATGTCCGCGCTCTGACCTGTAGCAGGAGGTTGTCGATGGCGGTCTGCACTTCCAGGGTCAGACTGTAGCTGGCGTCCTCTTGGCACAGACCGAACCTGTCGTTGATGCTGAAGACCGGCACTGCGGACACGGCCGTGCTGGACTGGGCGCTCTGCTGGTATTTCTCCCGTCCCTGCATCACTTTCACCTGCAGCTGCTCCAGCTCGGCCCTGCGCGCGCACACACACACACACACTTATAGGGAAAAATATATCCTGCAGAGAGACAGAAAAAGATATGACCTCGCTATGTCATGTACCTAAGGGCGGTCACTTTGGCCTGCGTCTCTCGGCTCATCTTCACCTCGTCTCCTGGTCCTGCCTCCATCTGCTGAGGCTCTGTGGTGAGACCGGATACCCAACCTACACACACACACACACACACACACACACACACACACACACGTGTACGCCGTGCTTGTCAAAGTATATGAACCTACAGCGGAGGATTCGGAGCTCACCTGCGTATGTTCCCGTAACGACCTCGTCGTAGGACTCCTTTCCCACACACCCGCCCTGAACCGACGTGACGCTTTCTGTCAAAACCTTATGCGCAGAAATGAACGAGTAAATAAATAAACACACACACACACACACACACACACGGGATAAACGGAAAATGTTTTCCGTACGTTCTCAAAACGCAGAGTCAGCTCGTTGGAGTTGTCCAGTCCGTAGATCTCGACCGTCCCGTCGTCTCTCCCGACCAGGACGTCTTTTACTCCGTCGCCCAGGATGTCGAACGTATCGATGCACAGCACACCTTAACCAAACAAATACGGATAGTCAATTAAATAAATAAAAAGAAATAAATAAATCATAGGGGCACGGTGGTTTAGTGGTTAACATGTTTGCCTCACACCACCAGGGTCGGGGTTCGATTCCCGTCTCGGCCATGTGTGTGTGGAGTTTGTACATGTTCTCCCCGTGCCTCAGGGGGTTTTTCTCCGGGTTCTCCGTTTTCCTCCTCCGGTCCAAAAACATGCACGGTAGGTTGATTGGCACCTTGGAAAATTGTCCCTAGTGTGTGAATGTGTGTGTGTGTGTGTGTGTGTGTGTGTGTGTGTGTGTGTGTGATGGGTTGGCATTCCATCCAGGGTGTATCCTGTCTTAATGCCCATAGACGCCTGAGATAGACACAGACTCCCCGTGACCCGAGGGAAGATCGGATAAAGCGCTAGAAGATGAATGAATGAATAATAAATAAATAAATAATTGTTCCTTACCTCCTTTCTTCTTGTCATTTTCCACCTCCCACTTAAGGACTGGAGATGAACTGGTTAACTGCACCAGTCCCAGTTTGCCGTCAGCCGTTCCGTAAAGCACTTCCTCTCCATCCTTACCTAAAGGCGAAGCATGAGTCATGGAAAATTCCAAAACAACAACAACAACAACAACAACAACAACAGATTGTTGCCATGTATAAAGGTCTCACCTCCATCTCGGTTGTGGAGCTCCAGAACTGACGGCGGGCCGGAAATCCCAAAGTCATACAGCAGCTCCGAACCCTTACACAAACAACAACAACAACAACAACAACAACAGATAAGGAATTTAAATTTGATAATTTTTTCAAAAATTATCCCAAAAAATTTCTGAAGAACCATAAATAAAACCATAAATAAAATATAATTTTTTTTCGTACTATTATTTTTTTTATTATAGGCATTATAAGCGCCCATATGATCTACTTTGGCACCTTAAGACACCCGTTTCTTCTACATTAAAACATGTTTATATGTTGTATTTGAAACTACATAACAATAATATTCAAATGGATTTTAAACTAAATCAGTGCATTGCTCGAGTAGGATTTTCTACATTCAAACATATTGATAGCTGTAATTTGAAGCTGCATAAACAACAACAACAACACGTATTTCAGATGCACAAGTTTTCTACATTCAAACATGTTTTAAACTTCTTTTATTTTAAAGTTGAACGAGACATTTTGTATAACGAGGTTTTTACACAGTGCAGAATTTTTTTTTCGTGGGAAAAATATGAAGAAAAAAATAAACATATGGAAATGAACCAAAGATATTGTGTTCATCTTCAGTCTCACCAGAGGGGGCGCCACTCGCTTAATACCACATGACTCATTTCCAACAACAAGAAGCTTTATTCTAGATATGTCTTTGTCACGCTGGGATATTTTGCAGGGCAAATACAAATGACCTCGGGGGGGTTCCTTAAGAAGTGCTTATAACCACATACATTACCTGTAGTATGCGTAGGACTCTGTCCTGACAGGCCAGAACAGGTACTGTACGTCCCACCGTCTCGGCCGGTAAACACACCATGTCGTTAATCTTGTCCCCTGACAGGAAATAGTCCTGGTCTTTGCAGTCGCAGTAATGGTTGTAAATGTAACTGGCGCAGACGAAAAGCTCCGCCCCGGAAACCCGCCTGTCGACGCCCACCGAATCATAAACATCAGCGTTCGACACGAGCAAAAAATTGCTTTGTTAAATAATACGACGCTACAAACGAAACTCACATGGCGTTTATGCTTTCAGTCAAATTGGCCTCGAAGGACAGGAACTGTTTGCCCTTTTTGGTGTAACCTTTAACCTCCGAGCCCGAGCACACGAAGATCTTTTCTTGCGGCGTCCCTAAAGCACCTCCCAGCTCCAGCCTGGAGATCCGCTGTCCAGGGAGACTTCTGAACACAGGCTGGGTGTAAAAAAATAATAATAATAATAATAATAATAATAATAACAATTTGGTAAACGAAGCATAAACATGCTTTAAACCGAGACAATAAATACAGGATACATATTTCTGTGCACGTTGATAGTGTGAAAGTGTGAAACACTCACAAGCGCCTCTCCCTTTTTCATCCCGAAGCAGTTGACCACGCCCTCGTGATCTGCAACGGCCACCTAAACACAAACGCCAATGACACAAAGACAGAAAGGATAGCAGTCTCGGTCGATTCGGGGGTTCGAGACGAGTCACATTCTGCGTTTCTCACGAACATGTGTGTCGTCGTTGCATGTGAATAAATGCATGACGAGAAAAGACAAAAATAAACACTCGTTTTATTCACACACTCGTTATAAAGTGTGTAACGCAGCGGTTGAGGCTCCGGGTTACTGATCGGATTGTCAGGTTGCCGGTTCGGTATCGCCACGCTGCCACTCTCGGGTCCTTGAGAAAGGCCCTTGAGCAAGGCCTCCCGTGTGCTCTAGGGGGCGCCAAAAAACAAGCTGGGATGTGCGAGAGAAACAATTTCACAGTGCTGTAATGTTCATGTGACAAATAAAGGCTGTCGTTAATCACCTTCTGCGTTGCTTTTCGGCCCGCTGCAGGTAAAAGTTTCATCGTTTTTGGAGAAGTCACTCCGACCTGGAAAAAAAGACAGACAGCAGAATAAACAACAAGTGCTTATTCCGGATTTTTCAGATGAAGTGCAATTTTTCCTCCCCCAAAATGGAGCGAGAACATCCTAAACAGCACAGCCTTTATTTCGCTTTGATGAATAGGAGAAATTAAGCGCTAAGTCAAGCTGTCAATAATAACAACAACAACTGTGATAATAAACATCTACAATAAACATTTATTTTATTTGATCACAAAATGTCAATCCACCTCTAAATAACTTTATTATAATTTTAGAAAACAATATCTATATCTATATCTATATCTATCTATATATATATATATATATATATATATATATATATATATATGTTTAGAAACTTTTAAATGAACGGACAAATGATCATTTTCCTGATCATTTAAAATGAAGCCACGTGGTCATAATGTTATGCCTGATCTCAGGACAAGCTGGGTAGGGTTATATAGTTATGTCTGTACTCATTTGCCATAAAAACCAAACCAAACAAACAAACAAACAAGCAAATGTATAATGTATTTGTATGAGACACTCGTACCTGCAGGTAATCAACATGTTTTAAATGAAGCTCCATCTTCCGAAAATCTCACAGCAGATTTCAAAACGTTTAATAGAAGTATGTTTATTGTATATAATATTCAGGAATGATCCTAGATCTGTTTATTTGTTTTAAATAACAGATCATCTTCAGCAGGGACAGGATTAGCATCAACTCCCGGATTAACGCTACTCACATCCCGGATCGTGTTTATCTTCCTAATATTCCTCCATTTTCTGCCCCAAAAAACACGGAATACACTTTTATATCCCGATAATAAAAGTCCAAAACACGTTTTTCCACATAAAACAGCGCATTAAGTGTTTTTTTTTTTTTTTTTTTTTTTTTTTCCTCCTTCAAACGCTTCACTTAACGCCGCGCCGCCATGTTGGATTATTCCCTGCCTGAGGACTCATCCGCGGTTGCCATGGAGATCCGCGCTTTGCTCCAAAATGGCGCATGCGTGGCTAGAAAAGTGCACTAGAGAGGCGGCTTAATAACGGCGTCTAGGCGCCCTACATAGTGGACTACATGAATAACGGGATGGTATTTGTGATTTTGTTTTTTTTTCACCGCTCCTGCAAATTAGGAAGGATTATTCATAAATTGTTGACAAAAAAAGATGCAAACAACAAGCATCAAATAAAAAACGACTAGTTTAAAATGTTATTATGTTATTATTAGTTATATTAGTAGTATCCTGATGATGATTATAATGATCAGTATCAATATTAAGATAATGATTATTATGATTATTATTATTATTATTATTATTATTATTATTATTATTATTATTATTATTATTATTATTATTATTGTCATGAACAAGATCACTACAAATATTTTTATGATGTTGATAATGATGATTATTGATATTGTCATGATCATTATCGATATTATGATAATTATTGTTATCATCAATATTATAAAGTTGTTTTTAATGATGGTAATGTCCTGATCATTGTCCTGATCATTATCAATATCAATTTTATGATTATGAGCATTATAATATTATATTATAATAATATCTAAAAAATAATATTATTATTATTATTATTATTGTCATGATCATTATCCATATCAGTATTAAAGTGATGTTATATGATATTATTTCTAGAGTATTTAGACGGTAGGTTCATTTCTCATTCAACTGATACAAAATGAATATTCGATCGAATTCGACTGGCTACCGTTTAGGGGGCGCCAACATCCGGATCATCCTTCTCTTCCACACCACCCTGTCCTCTGCATCCTCTACATCCTGTCCTCTTTCATCCCAAACTACCTGCATGTCTTCCCTCAACACATCCATAAACCTCCTCCTCCTCTTTTCCTCCATCCTCCTCAGCATCCTCCTTTTCTCCCCATATCCCTCCTCTGCACATCATATATATATATATATATATAATATATATATATATATATATATATATATATATATATATATTACTGTTATTAATATGAATATTAGTACTTTAAGTATTTCAATGATCCTAATACACATATATACATAAAAGTAGTTATTAATGGTTAATCTCTTTCTATTTATAAACCATTAATGCACCGATCTGGACTATAAAAGCCTTCATTTTGTCCTGATGATGCCGAAAACGTTTATGGATCATCACATGAAACGCAGACGGACGTCCACATCCCCGGAGCAGAGCGAAAGCCTGTTTTTGTAATTTATTTATCTCCATGCAAGTTGAAACCTGATCTACTTGTAATGAATGTGCGTTTAGAACTGTGTGTGTGTGTGTGTGGGTGTGTGTGTGTGTGTGTGTGTGTGTGTGTGTGTGTGTTTCCACTTGCTGACAAATCAGGGAGAGTGACTGTCTTCCATCCACAGTGGGAGGGATCAGCCGAGGGTGCTTTTGGAAAAGGAACACGAGTCTCACTCTGTGGGAGCAGCACAGCAGACGCCAGACGTGTGTACTGAAGGATACGAAGTCAGAGAGAAATGCCAAGGAGAAATTCACACCAGATGGACTGGCACAGTCCTGGATCAAAGGACCCGGAACGTCCCAACTCCAAGGGCATGGAATAGTTCTTCTACCCGAACCCGGGTCTCACGGCAAGCCCCGTGAAGGACAGCGCTGGCTGTGGGTCAGACGCGCGGACACCGATGCCTGCTCCGAGACGCTTTCTGGTCGCCTCCACCTCTATGCCGCTCGCCGTGGGATGGGGCTGGAACGTGTGCGTGTACCTGGGACTTCTCGCGCTCCTTGTGCTGCTGATGGGACTCGTGCTGTGGTTGGTTCTGAAGCAGCTGAGGAACTCTGTGGGAAACCCGGCCATGCAGTCGGGACGCTCGTTCCGGGAGCCGCACTACGGAAACTGCAGGAGCGGCAGGTTCTGAGGATGAAAGTGTTTATTGACCGTTGCTAGGAAACAAAGTTCCGGGGAGTCTTTCGGACATCAGGGTTTCGTCTTTCTTTCTTTCTTTCTGGAACGATGCAACTATAACAAAAGACTCGGCTTGGACGACCCGTAATATTTACATTCATGTATCTCGAAAAACAACAACAACAAAAAAAGCATGCTTCTATACTTTTACATTTCACCATTAATTTATGCTATATTCATTTTTACTTTTATAGATTAGACAAAAACAAACGTGTTCCCCAAAAACAGCTGTCTTGTCGTTTCTTTGATGCATGAATTGTACGGGTCATAAATCCTCCACTGAACGTCTTCATGTGAAATTCTGTATTGCTGTAATACATGCGGTCATTACCCTCTGAATTACCCACGGGTCTTTCATCGTGCGTCTGCTCGAGTCCAGATCTGACATTTCTAATTAAGTCAAAGGCGCCACGAACGTCATCGCTGCCGAACGCAGATGCTCCTGGAGGACCAACCCGCGAATGCGCAAAGATTCACTTCGCTATTTTCCCTCGTCTGTTTCCCTCGTATGTTTTTCAATAAGCTCTATGATGTGCTAAACTGCTGTGACTCCTGTTTCCACCTCATTATCAATTCCACATTATGTGCATGTGGGGGGAAAAAACCTGCAGGTCACCTGATAAATTCAAAGAAGAAAAAGAAAAAAGAAACAATCATAATGAGCATCATTCATTATTCATCCAAATATATTTCCGAAAAGGGTCTGAGTTCAGATGAATTATGGAGGTTTGTTGTATAAATACGCCTGCAGGTGTGGTTCTGTATTTTGGACTACGTTATGGTCGGGATAAAACCCGAACCTCAGCAGATCCCTGAACTAAAAAACAAATCCCTGAACTAAAAAACAAATCCCTGAACTAAAAATGCCATTTTATTCAATGTAGCTTAATTAATTGTAATCATTTAGTGCCACATTCTGAAGATGTTTATGGAATAATCATAACTACAACAAATGCAATAATGCAATAATTATAGGCATTACATAATAAAAAGAAAATCGTTTGTTGTTATATATATATGTGTATATATATATATATATATATATATATATATATATATATATATATATATATTATATATATATATATATATAATTTTACTTTAATTGCCACAATATGAGGGGCACGGTGGCGTAGTGGTTAGCACGGGTTCGATTCCCGTCTCAGCCATGTGTGTGTGGAGTTTGTGCATGTTCTCCCCGTGCCTCAGGGGGTTTTTTTTCTCCGGGTTTCTCCGGTTTCCCCCGGTCCCAAAAACATGCACGTGATAGGTTGATTGGCACCTTGGAAAATTGTCCCTAGTGTATGAATGTGTGTGTGTGAATGTGTGTGTGTGTGTGTGCCCTGCGATGGGTTGGCATTCCATCCAGGGTGTATCCTGCCTTAATGCCCATAGACGCCTGAGATAGGCACAGGCTCCCCGTGACCCGAGGGAAGATCGGATAAAGCGCGTTTTAGAAGATGAATGAATGAATGAATGCCACAATATGGATCGTCCGATTAGGTTTCTGTTTATTCACTTTTTGTTTCTGTTTATGCTTCTTTTCTTTCTTCGTCTTTTTGTTGTTGTGCAGTTTTTCCTGCTGTCACTTGTGGATGTTTTCTTATGTAAATCCTGCAGCGCACAACAAACGCATTTACTTTTACTATTATTTCATATAACAAAAAAAAAAAAACAAGCTACTGTACCGGCTCTGTGCAGTCAGCAGGGGGCGCCAAAAACTCCTGCCAATTTCTGTTGTTATGCTTTATAATACATACAATTCTGCAGTGTATAAATGTGCATAGGACAGTATTATTAAAATTCCTAGATTAAATAAGAAATAATTACAGGTCAGAATTAAAAAGCGTAAGACAGGAAGTGAAGAAACGCAGGACGATTTCTGCCGTAGGGTTTGTTGGAGAAATGGTTTATGTTTTGATGCTTTGTTGCATTTAAATGTCACTTTCAGCTGTCGCAAATAATTAGACGCCGCTCGCTCGGGGCTTGTTAGTGTGAACGCTAGTGAACTTGAAGGGTCGACTTGTGGAAAGAAGACGCCTTGTTAATATTTTCCTTTGCAGCTGGAACATTTTATCAATACAAGTCACTGGGGAATAAAACAAACAAACAAACAAACAAACAAACAAACAAACAAGTGTCAGCTTTAATAGTCTTTGGCTGAAAATCTCATGTCTAATAAAATCGAATTAAATAAAACTTCATTTTATGACATGTAGTGATATGCTTTTTAATGACTGTCCAATAGCGACGAATGGAATATTAAAATATATATATATATATATATATTATATATATATATATATATACATATATACTATAAAAGTGTAATATTTTATAATAAAAAAGTAAACTATAAAATAGAATGTACAAATACATTTTAAAATTCTAATATTATTTTCCACATAAAGAGGAAATGCAAAATGCTTTTATATGACTGTCCAATACAAGTATGTAATCTAAAAATAAAATATAAAAATTAAAAATAGTATATATATATAAAAATATTATATAATTATATGATGATTATAGTGTCCAAATGTCCGGTTTCATTGTGCAAATAGTAGAATACAAATTAGTATAAATATTAATAGCTAATACTAATAAATAAATAAAACTGTATAGTTAATTCAGTTTAATTTGAATTAAAACTGAAGTAAACATCACCTGAACACACAGAGCCGTGTAGGAGCAAAGCCATGTGCTGTACTTATCATTCAGGATCTGATAAAAGATAATGGAGATCAGAAAGGACAGACTCGCGAGCGGCATCTGCTCAGGAATAAACGCTTCACTGCTGATGATATGCAGGGAAAAACAAACAACAACAAAAACAACTCCACAGTGAGTCACGCAGTTATTCAGCCTCTTGGGCTTTTCTTCCTCACACAAAACACTAATTACAGCATGCACTCATCTTCCCCACATCGACACTACACGCCTTTCTCAGCTGTCAGTTAAACAACAAAAATGTGTTTATCTACAATGTGTGCGTTTCCTGTGTACCTTTAACCACATAGCCAAGCTTAACAATTGTATTATTATTTTAATATTTAGCAATGTTTCCTTAAAATGTGCATGTTATCAACTATTATCACTGATCTTTTTGGAGGTCCTTCATAATCTTATCCCATAATAAGAGAGACATTTCCTTTTTTTCAAATACACAATAATCCAAGTCATTAATAATAACGTGTTAATGCACATTCTCTTTAACGCCACTAATGTTATTAACGTAGTGTGCGTTACTATGCGAGCAACAAAAAAACAAGAAGAAGTAAATAAATAAAGGTTCAGTGCATCCAATCACGCTTCCTAAATTTCCCCACAATGACGCCCCCTAGCTGCGCATTCACAACAGGTACGATCTCCTCACTATATTAGCGTATATTACCGTATGGAACCGTACGCAAGCGCATCGCATTCCCAAATCCGTATTACTGCAATAAAGCGCATTTTTACTGAACGCAATAAAGCGCTTCCGTATAACCTAAACACCGTATCACCAGTTTATATGGAAAAGCAACCGGAACACAATTCTTAAAGGAGCCACGTCCCGTATTTTAACAAATATCATTGTCATTAACAAGAAATTACTATTAAAATAATAATTTCCACATAAAATAATAAATAATTTTATTAAAGGGAGATATTTTGATAGGAATGAATATAATTATATTAGTATTAGAAATGTGAAAAGTGTTAATTTATGGTAAAACGTGCGATTAATCACGAGTGAACTCACACGATTAGTCGTGATGAAATATTTGGACCTATTGACAGGATTTGGTAGTAAATGTATTTTGGTTCAGTGCTCATGTTTTATGTTTTGCACTCCTCTTTACCCGGAGGTTTTGATGCCAGACAGTTAAAATACAGATAAACTCAAAGCCCCGGTTTCAGCTTTGTGATGTGCGACTCTGCGTGAGTATATTATTGTCGACAATAAATCCTCCCTTTCTGAAGATGTCTGAAATTACAGGGTGCTCGCACTTCCTTTGTCCGCCGGCAGAACGGAAACACTGCGAGATGTAATAATGCCACTAGTGAAAAGTCTTGCGTATGTCTGCATGTGTGGAAGCCAATCCCGGGACTCGCAATCCGACCCGATATAAAAAAAATATACCAGATATAAAAAAATAACTAGATTAAGTTGCAGCTTAGTGTTTATGTGCTTTGGGGATTCAAAGGTTGTCGGTTCAAATCCCACACCAGACACACCAAAGCAACCCTTGAGTCCCTCTATCCCAAATGGCATAAATATAATAAGTATAAATAATCCCCTATGAGCTTAACCCCCCCCCCCCCCCCCACCCCCCCCCCCCCCCCCCCCCCAACACACATTAATTTACAGAAATTATGCAAAAACATAATAAAAAAAAAACTCTAGAAATCTTAACTAAAGCATTTATTCATTTGTTATTTATTTATTTATTTAGGAACTAATCTCTCCGAGAAAAGTGGGTTTATTCGCTACCTCCAGTAAATACCTGCAAATACATTCCTCAATCCTTTTACTTTGGTAATGTTTTATTTATAACATAAAAAAAATTATATAAAGAAACATGTTCTTCTTCATCTTCTTTTTCTTCTCATTATTCATCATCATCATCATCATCATTACTATTATTATTATTTCTATTTTATTAATAATAATAAAATTGTCTGTTTTCTATTTATAAATTAAGAATGGGGAGTAAAACAGCACAGATGTCACTCGGTTGTCATTCCCATCACATTTCCTCTCAATCTTAGGAAGTTTACGTGTCATAGATCAAATTTTCATCTAAAATGTCAGAAAAATGTGCTTATTTCCACCCCCATAGACAACAACGGGAATTTATATGCACCCCCAACCCCCCCCCCCCCCACAAACCCCCCCACCCCCCCAATTCCCCCGCCCTCGACTCCGCACCCCCAGCCAGTGACACAGACATGATGAAAAATGTGCCTGAGTGTTCGACGTGGTCCAGAGCATCAGGAAATCTAATTTGCCAATTGATTGATCCGAAGTGCACGCTGGAAGTCGGGACTCATCTTATATTAATATGTGATGAGTTCGAAATATAAAAAATGCATAAATAAATAAATTAAACATTTTTGATTTATTATCTCTATCTCTATAGAACATCGCATCTTTGGCACCGAAGCTGCTGCACCCCTGAATTAGTTATGCTTCAGCAAACACGTGTATTTCTATCTGAATCTGGTTATTTATAGTCCAATATTTCATCAGAATAATGATTTATTACATCACAAGCTGACCTCCTCCTTTAATGTACTATATCATGTAAACAACACTGTAATATCAAATACAAAGGAGTCTTTATTGCTTTCTGCTTTGTCATAATATTTGCCTATGAAAAAAAAAAAAAAAAAAAAAATATATATATATATATATATATATATATATATATATATATATATATATATATATATATATATAATAACAATAAAAGAAATGCATGTAAATGTGCTTTACATTTGATACAAAAATGCTCCAAATTCTAATTCTTAAATGTCCTTAAAAAACAAGAAACGTCTTTAGTTCAATTTGCTCTTAAAAATTTGATTAATCTGCAATAATGTATATTGGAAGCGCAATAAATACTAAATATAACTCTGTGGTTCACACACAATTCTTTTTGAATGTAAAAATTTCAAATAAAGGTGTTTTTTATTTATTTATTTATTGATCTATTAGTGACCAGCATTCTCACATCAGTCTAATAGATATTACAGAGAAATATTATATACAATCGGCTTGACACCTGACAATCCCAAATCCATCCGTGTGCGACGTTAGAGACACGCACATTGTTCAGGATGTCTATAAATAGCACTGAATAATAAATAATAAGGAATAATAACAGAAAATTAGGACTAAATGTGGAATAGAATGCTCATAAAGTGTGGTGGAAATCAGGTGTCCGTAAACTTCTGCACCCGCATGCGACTTCTTTTAGTTATTATACTTGTCTTTTGTAGTTTTCGCTTTTGATGCAGCATTATCTCTTTAATGCATCTTTCAATGGTTAAAATAAATAAATAAATAAAAACAATCATGGAAAAAAATGGCAAAAACCCACTTTTTATTTTTTACAGAGCAACTTACAAATTGAGGGCCTTGCTCAAGGGCCCCCTAGTGGCGGCTTGGTGGTGGTGCTGGGATTTGAACCTGTGATCTTACTGGTCCAGAGCCCAACCAAGCACCTTTTTACGACCCCGTTATAAAACCCAATTCGACTTCTTTATTCTAATATTGACTGTGAATCCCGAATCGACCCTGAACCGTAAAAACGTAATGAATGAAGATGAGTGTAAACAGGATGCACAGCAGATAAAGTTTCAAGCGCATCGCATTCCCAAATCCGTATTACGCAATAAAGTCAAATCCGTATTACGCAAATTCGTTTTTTTCCGAACGCAATGCGCTTCCGTATAACCTAAACACCGTATCACCCATTTATATGGAAAAGCAACCGGAACACAATTCTTAAAGGAGCCACGTCCCATATTTTACACTTCAAACCAACACTACAAAAAGATAAAGACTGCGTTTGTGAGTAATTATAATCCCCTTGTGAAGTCGATCCAATGACACGGCTGGTATGAGGGACGTGTCACCGTTAGGTGGAAAATCATATCCTCGAAGACAAGATGCAATTGAATCCGCTTCGTATGTGCGTTATAATGCATCCTGGATAAACCTGGCGCTGCAGATCTGGGTCGGGCGGCGCAACACAGGTAATCCGATCCCGCTCTTCTCACATCGCTCCCATCTTGCCAGTAGTGCTCCAGGTAATTAGGGCTTTGTGTTTCTGCACACTGCTCATCAGAATGTGATGCACGTGACAACCAAATGTTTTCTTCACACACACATCAGTCATCACACACACACACACACACACACACACACACACACTGTTCACTGCAGAATTCAGTCACCCGGTTTATTTTTGTCTCTTGCTTTTTCTCATAAGCGTCTCATGTAAAATCTCATG
>JACRUU010000004.1:8294840-8314840 GCA_030449085.1 Kryptopterus vitreolus
CTTTTTTCTTTCTTTTCAACTCTCACTGTTTCTTTCTTTCTTTCTTTCTTTTCATTTCAACTCTCCCCATTTTTCTTTCTTTCTTTTTTTGCCTTTCTTTCTTCCTTTCTTCCTTCCTTCATTCATTCTTTAAAATGTCTGTACATGTGCTTTTTTTTGCCTGAAAGTATAAATTGATAAGAATAGAAATGGATAGAAATGGATAATAATAAATATATATTATACATTTTTTAAAAATGCTTTTTTAGATTATTTTTTTTGGTTTGCTTTTCTGCAACAACATCCAATAAATCCAATAAATTAAAGCTGAATCTATGATGAAAGACAGATATTTCTATCTCCTGTTTTTGCTTGGAGAGCTGAAAGTGAACATGGGAAATTCTGGACCATCAAATAAACTGTTAATTACAATATTGATTAACATTTCAGTACATGTCATTCGTTTGAGATGGTAACGAGAGCCATAAACATCCGTCAGCAGTCAGAAACATACTGATGGGGAAAAGATGGATGGATTTCCAAGATTTATTTATAGACTATCTATTATTCTATTGTGAGAAACCCATGGTGTCACTGTGTTCATTCACTGCCACAAGACGCTTGTGTGTGTGTGTGTGTGTGTGTGTGTGTGTGTTACTTGAGCTAGAAACCAGAGAAGGAAAAGCCATCCCGTCCACACTAATGGAAAATATGATGCAGGGCTCCTTTTAAAAAGCCGAGTCCGTCCTGAAACGTCCTGAAGATTTGTCATTAATGATCTCTCGTCTTTCAATAACCTAGAATATGGAAGCAAGCTGGAGAAGGACATCATGGGCGACACGTCTGGACACTATCAGAGGCTGCTGGTTATGCTCGCGCAGGTAAAGCATGTCGATTTGTATGTTAAAGCTGGAGGATGGATGAGGATTTGAGGAAGAAGTGGGTGCCTATGACTGAGAGAAGGGCGTGAGTTTGAATCCCAAATGCCAAGGTTGGGTCATTGTGTGTGATTTAATGTGGATAAAAATGCGAACGGAAAAAAAAAGGCGCCTTGGATCTCCGATGGTGTCCTTGAGCACGCTGGAGATCCTTTCCTCCTGAAATGACAGACTTGGGTTTGTAATAGTCTCCAAATACTCGCTGAATATTTCATGACTATTCTTGCCTAATATGCTTTAAGTTGCATGAGTAAATAATATATTAGGGAGTTTAATGGATAAACACGGCAACTTGACTGAATAGCATCAATTACGCACAATGCAAATTGAATGAATGCAGAAGGCGAGACAAGTCCGAAAGGTCAACGCTTCTGCACGAAGATGAGAGTCGATAACGCGAAACCATGGAAACGACGAGAGAATCGGACGCTATCCGATTAAAGCCAGCATGAGGATTAATTGCACTTGAGAAGTAAACAGTTAGTAACCCAATCCCCCGAGGTTGCCAGGTTGAGTAAAGCTCATCACTTGGGTCTAACGAGGGATTGTAGAGTGATATCGGTCTTGCCTTGCAAAGCGTCTTGACTTTTAATGCCCCCATTGTTCTGTTCAGGGAGAAAGGGAGGAGGGCGTGGATGAAAGCCGAGTGGAGAAAGACGCCAAGGTAAACAGATAGTGTTTGTTTGTTTGTTTTCTCCTCCTTGAAACAATCATGACGGGTTGGTCACTGTTGATTAGCACATCATGTTTTAAGGTGAGTTAGAGGTCAACGTCTTGGTCGTGTTGCAGGAATTGTTTGCTGCCGGTGCAAAGAAAGTTGGGACTGATGAAGAAAAGTTTGTTCAGATTCTGGGCAACAGGAGCATCGAGCACCTCAGGCAAGGTAATTATGGTGGATGTGTGTTTAAATATTAATGCAATGGAAATGGTGCTTGTGAAATCCATGTGTGAGGATGATGATGATGATGATGCCTGATCCAATTTAAGTTCAATCTATTCCAGCATTGCCATCTGGGAATGCGGCCTTTCAATCAGGGACAAAGACAGGAATGGGAAAACCCGCTTATTCATTCATTCATTCATTTTCTACCGCTTTATCCGATCTTCCCTCGGGTCACGGGGAGCCTGTGCCTATCTCAGGCGTCTATGGGCATTAAGGCAGGATACACCCTGGATGGAATGCCAACCCATCGCAGGGCACACACACATTCACACACACGGGACATACACTAGGGACAATTTTCCAAGGTGCCAATCAACCTACAGTGCATGTTTTTGGACCGGGGGGGAGGAAGGGGGGAAAACCGGAGGGGAACCGGAGAACCGGAAGGAGAAAAAAACCCCCTGAGGCACGGGGAGAACATGCAAACTCCACACACACATGACCGAGACGGGAATCGAACCCGGACCCTGGCGGTGTGAGGCGAACGTGCTAACCACTACGCCACCGTGCCCGAAAACCCGCTTATTATTATTATTATTATTATTATTATTATTATTATTATTATTATTATTTTGTGCATATCATTGCAGAATCGTCTGAAGCAACCCCACATCGTAACTCTGCCCCCACCTCATTGTGCTGAAAGTTTTTTTGTTTTTTATTTTTTTACAGAAAATTAATCAGCACCTCGTGGCCAATCAGAATAAAGAATTATAGTATTTCCAAGAATGACTTTTCCAGCCATATGTAATGCTTTCTTAAACTATTACCACCTCGTTTCACCTCCCTATTTAAAAAAAAGGGGGGTTGGTAGCAAAATGGTTAAGGCATTGGCCTCTGGACCGGAAGATCGCAGGTCCAAATCCCATCATCTGCCACTTTTTGGCCCTTGAGCAAGGCCCTTAACCCTGTCGCTGTGGATAAGGGTGACTGCAAATGCAAATGCGGTAAATGTACCACAATTTCCCTGTGCATAAGCCGGCTTTAACATCCGTGAAATGATCTCGATTGGGCTGATCTCAAATATTTTGGTCTCCTCACCTATAACATTAATTAATGCAACATCTTCCCAGGAGGTGTTTCATAAGAGGAATTAAATGCCAAATAGGAATTAAATGCCAAATTTTTTTTAAAATGCCAAATTTTTTTAAAAAAAAAAAAACTATCCTAAAAATAATTCGTGTTTTAGAGAAGAAATGCTTCATTTGTTCTTTTCTTCTTTGCTCTAGTGTTTGATGTGTATAAGAAAATTGCTGGATGTGACATTGAAGAGAGTATTTGTGGGGAGTTTACTGGCAACCTCGAGACTTTGCTCATAGCAGTGGGTAAGAAAAAAAAGCGTCTAGCCGCTCAAAGTAAAATAAAAATCAAAAATATGGTCTCACTGGAATGGAAATAAATGAATTTTCTTTTATTTAGTAAAATGTGCGAAAAGCGTCCCGGGATATTTTGCGTATTTCCTACGTGACTCCATGAGGGTAGGAATGATTATTCCTTTTACTGTTTTTTTTTATGATAAACATAATAAATTTATGATTATTTTTGACATTATTTATTTATTTATTTGTGTTTTATTTGCTGCTCTGTGTTTCCCCAGCGTGCCGGGACTGATGACGAGACTCTGATCAGGATCATGGTGTCCCGGAGTGAGGAGGACATGCTGGACATCAGAGCCCAGTACAAGAAGATGTATGGAGAATCGCTGCACCGTACCATACAGGCAGGTGTAACACACACACACACACACACACACACACACACACACACACAAAGCAAAGGTCAGTGCACAAGAGAAAGCAAATGGTACAAAAGATGCCTAAATTGTATTTTTTTTTCAGGAGGACACTGACGGGGATTACGGAAAGGCCCTGCTTTATCTCTGCGGTGGAGATGATTAATTCTCAATTATATCTCAATGCATGGTTTGCTTTGCTCATTATTTGTGTTCACCATAAATT
Source organism: Kryptopterus vitreolus (assembly GCA_030449085.1). NCBI lineage: Eukaryota > Metazoa > Chordata > Actinopteri > Siluriformes > Siluridae > Kryptopterus > Kryptopterus vitreolus. Next base: position 8,298,659 of record JACRUU010000004.1, read on the forward strand.
CCAGAAACACTATTTTGTATGTTTTATATCACTAATAGCATGCATCTGTATCAACATATACTTAGAAACTGTATGTCCATAACAAATACAAACACTCATGATTATTCTTCATCTAATCTTCAAACGTGTTTGATGTGTTAATGTGTGTAATCTGATCCAGAAATCATTTATTCCCCTAGTGGTGGTAGCGTGAAAGTGCAGGGGTTACATGAACAAAGTGTAATGACATATTTATCGATTTTGAAATAAATCTTTTTTCCCACTCATTATGCATTTTTATGTGTATCTATCTATCTATCTATCTATCTATCTATCTATCTATCTATCTATCTATCTATCTATCTATCTATCTATCTATCTATCTATCTATCTATCTATCTATCTATCTATCTATCTATCTATATCTATCTATCTATCTATCTATCTATCTATCTATCTATCTATCTATCGCTATCTATTTATCTTATCTATCTATCTATCAATCTATCTATCTATCTATCTATCTATCTATCTATCTATCTATCTATCTATCTATCTATCTATCTATCTATCTATCAGGTAAAATGAATTCTTTATTTCCTTACATTTTTGTCTTTGGTCACTGCATCCAAGATAATGTAAAATTCCCCTTATTTATTATTATTATTATTATTATTATTATTATTATTATTATTATTATTATTATTATTATTATTTATTTCACTGTTAAAAAAACCGATACAACATCTTATAAAATATATAAAATCGCATAGCATTAGTAGTATTATACAGTATCCTATATTCTTGGTCGTTTAACCTATCCCATAATTTATGACCACATGAAACTATTATACATGGTATATAGTCTATATATATGAATATATGATATATATATATATATATATATATATATATATATATATATATATATATATATATATATATGAATGAAACTATTATACATGGTATATAGTGTATATATATATATTATACATGTATAAGTCAGTATTAAGGCACTGTAACACACACTAAAATATTGTTTATTTTTGGAAAAATGCACCAACAAAATACACAACTAATGCTATTTTAATTCCATTTTACGCCAGTAGGTGGCAGATTATGAATATAGTATAACTACTGAAGCTACCGCTAGATATGACGCGCACACGCACAAACACACACACACACACGCACACACGCACACACACACAAAATGTATATGATGCTATACACATATATATAAACCAGGCAAATGTTCTGCCTAATAAATTAAAATTAATTAAAAAAACCCTAAAAACAGGAAATCACCATTTGAGACCTTTTAAATCATGCTTATAAACAAGATTATGGCAGAGATGAATATTTATAACTGAAACGGCTTCTATGCAAGTTTTATAAACGTTTTTGCACTTTTGGTTAAAAAAGGTTTTTAGATTAAAAGAATTCTTTAACGTGGAAAGAATTAATAAAATGAAATCAAGCGAATCATTTTCCAATTATTAATAAAACACACCTTAAAGATAAACTCTAAACTCCAGAGGTATTATTTGTGCAGGCGTGTTCACATAATCATGTGTGTGTGTGCGTGTGTGTGTGTGTGTGTGTGTGTGGTCTCCAAATGTGTGTGTGGGTGTTACAGCTTGATATCACTAAACTCTTTCAGTTCATTCCATGCTCGGAATTCTTTCTTTACAAAGCCAAACTGTTGGGACAGAATTTGTTTTTTGTAAAGGGGAAAAAAAAATAAAAAAAAGAAGAAAAAAAAATAAAAAAGAAAAGGGGTCACTATCTACCAATCACAAAGCACAGGAGCAAGGTGTGGGATCAGGCCACCTTGGGCTCAATGGAAATAATTCATCAGGTACCGCCTACCAGGAAGTAAGAATTCCTGAAAGTCGGATCAGGATTGTGTGTGTGTGTGTGTGTGTGTGTGTATGAGGGGGCTGGGATGTAGCGTTGGCTCTCCACACTAACCAGAAAGTAAGACAGAAACATTGCATACTATAAAAATATGTAAATCTGCCCCAAAACACTTTAATTTCACACTCAGTGTAATAAACAGGTAAAACACGGTACTGTACTGTACTGCTGTTTATCCCGCAGTGCTGGAACGTAAAATACCCACGTGACCACCTCCCCCCCCCCATATGTAGCGTCATTCATTCCAGCGCATTTTCTTTAGTATAAATAGCGTAAATACAGTAATCATTTCATTTAATAAAATCTCCTGTAATCATTCAACTTAATACAATAAAAACACAGTAAAATGTCTTGTGAATGAATGTGTGAAAGGAAAGAATTAGCGTTAAAACGGCATGACAAATGATATATCTCGCCATGAGAAAGGTCATTAAAAAAACAGGGATTATTAAATATGAATCTCATATTGCTCACAGATGAACCTCAACGCCAAGACACGTTTGTTTGTGAAGTTTTATTTACTAAATGATGCAACACTGCATTTACAAACATCAACACAAACCGGCTCTTTAACATTCACCAATCAAACAACTACAATTGCAGTATGACGTCACAAAGTTCAAGAGCCGTTAGTATTTAATGGATGAATACAAATAATTCAAGAAAAATATTCAAAAACATAATTGGTAATAAACAGTAAAAAAAAATAGGATTGGATCATAAATGTAGTGGAGTAAAAAGAAAACAAAATTATTAGTACCAAAATTGATCATTTACGCCACTGGTGTTGGTGAAAACATGACATGGAACGACGCAATCGCGGCTCCTTTGATTACGCTTTGGCTTTACACGAGTTACGGTTCGTAACCCAGCGAGCGAATCGTAGCCGCGCTATTACGCGTCATAATCCCACTCTCGCTTGTGTGACATTTCTCGAAAGCTCAAAAACGTTTCAACACGCACCACATGACTCATTCATCCTCCAACAAAGCCAACAGATTTCGTTTCTCCATTGCAGTCGTCATGACTTACCGCTTTTGAGTGAACAGGGAGTGTTTGAAAAGATTCCGTGAATGACCTACAAACACAACAATGGCGGTTTAATAAGCAGAGCGGTTAAAGCCTGCGATGTCGGAGCTCGGCCGTATTATACATTAGATTACTACGCGCTGAAAAAAACGAATGAATAGACGGACTAAAGTTTCAACATATACGATGTGCACCTGGTAAAAGCAATGCAGACGAGGGATTTGTTTGTTTTTGTTTTTGTTTTCCCCTGAAGGAAGGAAACTTTTCCTCGGATGATTTATAATGTACCAGCGTAATGCACGGAATTTTAACATGATGGAACGGGAAAACTCTGATATTTGTATACAATTTGCACACATGAAGAAAAATGTGATTTTATGGGGTTCATATTAATTCTTCAGCGAGAGATGATGATGCATGCCGGCCGGTGGAGTTGCGGCTGCAGTGAAAGGAGACTTTACGCTTTTTCTTTCTTTAGTAATCCATTCATTCTGGCCGGGATTCAGTCCTGTGCTTCTCTATAATATTTTTAGTAGCCATTTTTTGATATAGCGAACGCATTAAATGCATTAAACGCCTGAGACGGGATTACAGGGATATAAAATTCATTTTAGTTATAAAAAAAAATAATAAAATAGAATTCTGAAATGTTAGAAAAATCCACTCAGGGATAGAGAGACCCGGCACCGACGTCTGGTCCAGTTTTATCATGAAGGTGTCAGAGTTTCCTCGGATCCAACTTTAACATGTTTATGGAGCTTGTTTTGTGCCCAGCGGCATCGTCATGCTGTAACTGTCGCAAACACGGGAAATGATTTCTACACCATGCAAAAATCTTATGTACAATTGTGAAGAGCCGCAGATGAGTGTGAGGGTCGTGTGTACAGACGTCATCTTGGGCCGCATGGTGCTTTATTTATTTATTTATTTATTCTGAACGATTGGCGAGTATTGTAGTGTTTCATGTAGAAAATACAGATGATTCTTTTAGCACTCGTCAGTTTCGACCATAGCAAAGAAGAAGGTGCAGAATGAAGACCAGGAGCTGCTGCAATACTCCTCAGCCAGCTTCTGTCTGTTGGGAAGGTCTGAGCATGGCTTCTTCTTCTTCTCTGCAGGAGCCGATTTATGCTTTGGGGCAGTTTTGAGGGCAAAATGAGCTCCCTTTGGTGCTTTTCTGCACATCTTGGCCTTGAGTAGAGCTTTGGGGTCGCGGCAGAGCGCCTTCTGCCTCCTGATCGAGCGGCCGAGCTGTTTCCAAAACGCCTCGATGTCGGACGCGTACTCGGGGCACAGCTCGGGTTTGGCGCTGTACTCGCAGCGGAGACTCGTTCCAGTGCCATTTTTGCAGCCGATGCTCAAATCGAACGTCCCATCCGGCTCAGCGCCGCTTTCCGTGGCTGTCCACGTGCATCGCATCCCCTCTTTATCCGCCGTCCGGCCTTGGAATAATGCGGCGTCGTGTCTCGGATCTTTTGAGCCGCTCTTCTTAGAATTCCGAGGCGACGTCGTGGGCTTTAGAGAGGAGCCGTGCTTCTTCTGTGCGTGCGCCTGCAGGAAGTGCTGCATGATGCAGATGGAGATCAAAATCAGCGTCATGCCTTTCAGGCGTGCCATACTCTGGGAATAAATGAAAGGAGAGCCTTCTTTTTAGTCATTCATTAGTTCAGGTGGGAAACATCTTTGAGTGATAGTCGAGTCTATGAATAAAATGGAAAATGCAACTCCAGAGGCCTAAACATTCCATCTACTGCTATATACTCCAATCTCAACCTGCCATTGGTGCATTCGTTTACATTCCAACCTGTGAGACGTGCCTGCAGTGCAAGCTTCCAAGGAGATGCAACCAGAGACTTAAAAAGAGAAAGCGAGAGAGAAATAAGGATTTGAACTCTAATATTCTCTCACGAACCCTAATAATGCTGTATATACAGTATATAATATATATGACATATACGGTATATACAGTATATAATAAATACTGTAAATGTAATATTGCAGGAATCTGTAAGCCATGCAGGCACAACATAGAAATGCACAGATATTAAGCTGTAAATGTGGGGATTAAAATAAGCACTTCAAATGCATTTGTGCGAGATGTAAAGGCAAGGCGTGGCAGCCTTCGGTATATAAACACAGCCGCAGGAAAGAGCTTCAAACGCGCACTTACACCTGCCGATGAAATACTACACACTGACGTAACCGCATACGCGCCACCTGCTTATTTACAACATTCCCCAAACAGTCTAAAGACGAATCACACGGATTTTTCAATTACAAAAAAAAAAGTAAAAAAAAGTTACATAAATTATATCATATCATTTTACGTCATTAAAAGCGTAGGGTATGTAGCTGACGCAGGACACAGTGCAATGTTTCTCCAGAACCCAGGAGTTACATTACTGTTACTTTCGCCGTAACAGAACGCAGCGATAAGGAAGATGTCCTGGCTACATAAAGTGCATCGTGTGCAACCTTGTGCAAGAAAACACACAACACAAGCCGGTGAAGGGGAAGATACACAATGCACTTTTTAAGACACAGAGAACAGATGTGAAGATGTTACATGGCAGCCTGATGGCCATGTACTTCAACACCATGCTATTAAATCTGCTCACAAAAGCCAAATTCAGCATATAACAAGACAAATAAATAAATAAATAAATAAATAAATATATATATACAGACGTGGACAAAATTGTTGGTACCCTTTGGTCAATGAAAGAAAAAGTCACAATGGTCACAGAAATAACTTTAATCTGACAAAAGTAATAATAAATAAAAATTCTATAAATGTTAACCAATGAAAGTCAGACATTGTTTTTCAACCATGCTTCAACAGAATTATGTAAAAAAATAAACTCATGAAACAGGCATGGACAAAAATGATGGTACCCCTAACTTAATATTTTGTTGCGCAACCTTTTGAGGCAATCACTGCAATCAAACGCTTCCTGTAACTGTCAATGAGACATCTGCACCTCTCAGCAGGTATTTTGGCCCACTCCTCATGAGCAAACTGCTCCAGTTGTGTCCGGTTTGAAGGGTGCCTTTTCCAGACTGCATGTTTCAGCTCCTTCCAAAGATGCTCAATAGGATTGAGGTCAGGGCTCATAGACGGCCACTTTAGAATAGTCCAATTTTTTCCTCTTAGCCATTCTTGGGTGTTTTTAGCTGTGTGTTTTGGGTCATTGTCCTGTTGCAAGACCCATGACCTGCGACTGAGACCAAGCTTTCTGACACTGGCTAGTACATTTCTCTCTAGAATTCCTTGATAGTCTTGAGATTTCATTGTACCCTGCACAGATTCAAGACACCCTGTGCCAGACGCAGCAAAGCAGCCCCAGAACATAACAGAGCCTCCTCCATGTTTCACAGTAGGGACAGTGTTCTTTTCTTGATATGCTTCATTTTTTCGTCTGTGAACATACAGCTGATGTGCCTTGGCAAAAACTTCGATTTTTGTCTCATCTGTCCACAGGACATTCTCCCAGAAGCTTTGTGGCTTGTCAACATGTAGTTTGGCATATTCCAGTCTTGCTTTTTTATGATTCGTTTTCAACAATGGTGTCCTCCTTGGTCGTCTCCCATGTAGTCCACTTTGGCTCAAACAACGACGGATGGTGCGATCTGACACTGATGTTCCTTGAGCATGAAGTTCACCTTGAATCTCTTTAGAAGTCTTTCTAGGCTCTTTTGTTACCATTCGGATTATCCGTCTCTTAGATTTGTCATCAATTTTCCTCCTGCGGCCACGTCCAGGGAGGTTGGCTACAGTCCCATGGATCTTAAACTTCTGAATAATATGTGCAACTGTACTCACAGGAACATCTAGTTGCTTGGAGATGGTCTTATAGCCTTTACCTTTAACATGCTTGTCTATAATTTTCTTTCTGATCTCTTGAGACAGCTCTTTCCTTTGCTTCCTCTGGTCCATGTCGAGTGTGGTACACACCATATCACCAAACAACACAGTGATTACCTGGAGCCATATATATAGGCCCAATGGCTGATTACAAGGTTGTAGACACCTGTGATGCTAATTAGTGGACACACCTTCAATTAACATGTCCCTTTGGTCACATTATTTTCTGTGTTTTCTAGGGGTACCATCATTTTTGTCCATGCCTGTTTCATGAGTTTATTTTTTTACATAATTCTGTTGAAGCATGGTTGAAAAACAATGTCTGACTTTCATTGGTTAACATTTATAGAATTTTTATTTATTATTACTTTTGTCAGATTAAAGTTATTTCTGTGACCATTGTGACTTTTTCTTTCATTGACCAAAGGGTACCAACAATTTTGTATATATTTATATATATTCATTCATTCATCTTCTACCGCTATATCCGATCTTCCCTCGGGTCACGGGGAGCCTGTGTCTATCTCAGGCGTCTATGGGCATTAATGCAGGATACACCCTGGATGGAATGCCAACCCATCACACACACACACACACACACACACACTCACAATCACGAATACATTCATACACTAGGGACAATTTTCCAAGGTGCCAATCAACCTACCGTGCATGTTTTTGGACCGGGGGAGGAAACCGGAGAACCCGGAGAAAAACCCCTTGAGGCACGGGGAGAACATGCACAAACTCCACACACACATGGCCTGAGACGGGAATCGAACCCGGACCCTGGCGGTGTGAGGCGAATCGTGCTAACAACTAAGCCACCGTGCCCCCTATATATATATATATATATATAAAACATAAACATATATAATATGCATTAATGTTAATACTCAGTGCATCACCGCGCCACCTGGTGTAGCGTCAGGAATTACAGGAATTATAATTATATAATTTGGAGAGTTCTGTACTAATTATACACCGTTATTTGCACAACCCCTGATTTAGAGAGTAAACTGGTGAATAGAACGTCCGAGCCGCTGCACCTAAATCCTGCTGAACTGCTCTGGGAAAACCTGGATCACAAGTTCGTAAAGAAATCTCCAGCTAGTGAAGAAAAGCTCTGGCAGGCGAATCAACACTAGATACACTCACTACTAATAACATTTAATAAAGAAAGCTACAAACAAACTTAAAACACACGCTAATATGTTAATAATATCAATAACTATAAAAAGCATGTAAAGGTAGTGCTTGGATCAGCTCGTGTTAATAAATAAAGTATGATTCAAATGGTGGGGAAATTCTGCAGTTTGTATTTCCTGTGTGTAAACGTTAATCTCCGTTAATCTGTGAATATTAGAGAATAATGTTACCTTCTGTGTTTCCTGCGCAGGTGGAATTCAGTATCCGCACACCTGAACTTCTGGAAAGCGCTTTTTATAGAACGCGCACACACACATACACACACACACACACACACACACACACACACACACACACACACTTACAGGAATGTTAATTTCGTAACCAAGGAACTTGATTTGGCTTGTCCTCAAATCTGCAGTCTCAAATCTGCAAGTCTCGCCTGCATACAATGTACCGTCAGTGCTGCAGATCCTTCTCACTGGGAGCTTTGTTCCAGTTTGTAACCTTTAGAAGGAAGAGATTTTTTTCTTTTCCCGAGAAATGTGTGTGTGTGTGTGTGTGTGTGTGTGTGTGTGTGCGCGCGTAAGTAAAACAAAAGTTACAATCATTGGGCGAAAATTGGTTTCTGAGCTGTTATTTGAATAATAATAATAATAATAATAATAATAATAATAATAATAATAATAATAATAATAACAATAATAATAGAAATGTACAATTCTTTATGTCTATAATGTTAAATGGTTAAATATTGATGACGATTATATTGTATTCCTTGAATCGGATGTTTTTAGTGGTACAATCCATCTGCATTACAAAAATTCCAGAGACGTTATTGATCTGTTATTTAATCAAAAGAATCCATAATGTGGTGTTCGGATTTAAAGTAAATACAACGAGAACATCGCAAATAGATCAAACACGACATATTTCTCATGTCTTGAGAAATTTCACCTCGATAAATAAATCTTAGAAAAGATGCCGCTATTGGTTTCCTGACTTGATATAGTAATACTGCTATTATTATAGGATATAATTTCCTATAACCTTATTATATGGGTTTCATTTTATCGCTCTGGTTTTTAAAGCAACAGCGCCCCCTGCTGTACAATTCACCAGCCAAGACATTAAAAAAAAACACAAAGTCGATATTTTATTCATCATACATTAATACATTGATTTTTCTTCAGTGATAGTACGATACACTAGTTAGTACAAGTAATCTGGTTAATTCATAACGAAAAAAAAGAGTCCCTGAAAATGTTTACGCCTCTGAGGAGGCGTGTCTAAATGTCTACCAAAGTGTATATGAGAGGAAGAGTCTGTGATACATGAGGTTATAAAAACATCTGGAGGGAACCAACTTCAGCATTCACACCTGGTACAGTGTGACACAATGTGGTATCTCTCCAGATATATCTGAGGAACAACAACAAAAACAAAAACAAGCAACTATTAGTCATGACGTAAACATTTCGACTACAATTTGCGCAGATTCCGCTCCGATGCACTTCTTACTTTATTTCGTGAACCAGCTGATAACGGTGGCGCAGAAGTCCTGCATGCCGTGCCAGCAGTACTGCTGTGCCAGGGCATCTGCTGACCCCGTGGGTGCCGGAGTGGTTGTGGTTGGTGCTTGCGTAGGCGCCTTCGGTGCCAAAACCTTCTTCTGCTGTGTGGTTTTGGCCCCTGGTTTGGCTGCGACGGGTTTCCCGGGATCAGTTTTGGCCTTTGCAGGTCTGCCAGGTACAGGCTTTTGTCTTGGCTTTTGACGGATCGGTTTCTGATCGGAATGCGGTGCGCTCGTAGGTGCTTCGGGTTTGGCTTGCTCCTGCTTGGCGCTTATAATCATCTGGGATTCATCCGACGCTTTCTTGCACATGGTCGGCTTGAAGAATTTCGGACCCTGGCACGCGTTGTTCAACTTACGCAGCTCCCACATGATCTGTGTGAAAAAGTGGCGTGGGTTGGCGTTGTAGTTTCGGCAGCTCTCTGGCTTGCCCTGATACTCGCACCAGTACGACGCGTCCTGGCCCACGCAGGTGACGCGCAGCCTGGTCGGCTCCACGTGGCCCGTCAAAGTCATGGAGCATCGGTCCTTGGTTTTTGTAACAAACTGAATGGGTTCCTCCAGGACGTTTTTACTCCGTCCGGCTTCAGCGGCTCCGTCTCCATCCTGGCTGTGAGCAGCAGCTGCCCAGACGCACCAGGACAAGACCAGCGTACAGCTCAGGACCTGCATGCTTCAAGCTGGGAAGCGAGTGTGAGACAGGAGCAGCCTGAGAGGTCGACTATTTATGTTCACAAGTCACAAAGAAGGCTTTTAAGCCAGGAAAAAAATGAACAGGAACGTGTCTTCTCACCGGAGAACCCCCGAACACCCCCCCCACCACACACACACACACACACACACACACACACACACCACACACACACACACCTCCCCATTACTTACACGCGCCTGGGGAGAGTGCGCACACATGAAACCAATTTAAAAGGAGAATTCCGGGATGCAAAAAAATCCCAACCCAAAACAACACCCAAACCTCCGGTGGTTCTTCAACCTTCCCATTTGCTCCAAGCGAACTGGTGTCTGAACGTTCAGAACATCTGCATCAGAACTTTTCTCACTGGTTTCATTGTGAAGGAACAAAATGAGCACTTTAGATGTGAACAGCTGAAAACACGAACAAGAAGCCACTGACAAGTTAATAGTTTTTATTATATATATATAATATATATATATATATATATATATATATATATATATAGAAATAATAAATATATGTGTGTGTGTGTGTGTGTGTGTGTGTGTGTGTTGTGTTTGTGTGTGTGTTAAAGGCGACGAAATTCTAATTTCTAAATTCTAATGTCTTCTATGTGTGTGTGTGTGTGTGTGTGTGTGTGTGTGTGTGGGGGGGGGGTTGGTGCTAAGATTGGAAATGTAAATACCACGGGGTATTAACGCCTTCCTGCCTTTGGCCCTGAATCGAGTCTTGGGGCCAGGATTGGGTTTTCCCCCCCCCCCCCCTGCAATTTAGGAAGATGCACCATTTCTTCAAATTTATTATCTTTACCAAATCCTGGCAGTAAAAATAGCTATTTTAGTTTCGTGTACTCAATGTACGAATTTTAAGAAAAGTGGACAGGCTCGTGCGGAATCCGGTTCCTCTGACCTGCTTATTACGGTTCTTAATTTTACTGTATGGATAAAAGCGCTTACAAAATGTTACTTAATGTTATTTTTTTGCTCTGGAGGAAAAACTTATAGCGTGTAAATGAGGAGCATAAAGAAACACAACCAGCTTCCTGGGGACACTTAAGTGGGGTGTACGAAATCAGGTAAACATTTTATTCAAGGCCTGCATAACACTGTCTAATATATATATATATATATATATATATATATATATATATATATATATATATATATATATATATATATATATATATATATATATATATATATATATATATAATTCTCACATAAAGAACAGTTATCAATGATCTGAAAATATCTAGCACCTGCACCTGACATTTATTATTATTATTATTATTATTATTATAATAATGATCACATACAGAAATATGAAAAACCTAGCAACAATCGAGCAGTGAAATCAACTTGCTGCAAGTACCACTTGTTTAAATACGACACAAACGTCTTCTTTTTTCTTTGAGCGTTACATTCACACACTTTTGATCGTTTTGGCCAGTGATCATTTACGATTGCCAAGAAAAACACAGGATTTAGAATCGCTAAGAGACCTGAGATCTACAAAAATAGGATTTGGCATCAGTGTATTGTTTTCTTTTTTTTGTTTAACTACACCTAAAAAAAAAACAAAAAAACTCAGCTCATGAGCTTTTGTTAGTTTCATTAAGGAGGGCAGTGCTTTAAAAATGTCCATTCTTACAGTAGAAACGAAATTAGGTCGAAACCGCCACGTTGTTATTTCATCCAAAAACTCCAAAAGCCACCAATTCGGTCGGAATACGCGGCTCTTAAGTAGAAATTCAGTTACAGGGCGATGTTATTTATACCAGAAACATAAAGGCAACAGTTCATTCAGCCTCGGAGTGGCTCGGCAGCGTTCCCAAATTCGCGTTATCACAACAGTAATAAGCACATATATATATACAAGCATGTGTTCTGTGAATATATACATTTCTATATAGGATCTATAAGATTGTTGGCTCATAAATGGCATGGTCCCTTTAATCAGCAGTATGTGCTACAGTTATTTACTCCCTTTTGCAAAACCAAATCCTCCAATCTTGTCCCGCTTAGACAAGGCGGAGATATAAAGTCCAGGAGATTCAAATGAACACAGAATGTCGAAGTTGCACAAAAAACCCTGACTGCACGATGACTGTAAACAAGGAGTAGTGTATCTACTGTATATACTGGCTGAATGTTCGATGTTTATGTCCCTGACTCTGTGATTATTTCTGTAACGGTCCGATGCTGATGTTTGCTGAAGGGAAAAAAAAAAAAAAACGCAACCATCCGATGTAAAGTTCATAAAGGTTCCAGTGTTGTAGTTCCTAATAAACTCGGTTTAGAGTGGAAAGTGAAGACGAGGCCCAGGTTGTGGTGGTGGTCGTTGTGTCTGGGGGTCCTTTTCTGCTCCCACCCCCCCCACGCTAAACTGGGACTGCTATTCATCAGGTGGGTCTTAAAAAAAAAGGAAAAAAAGAGCGGTATATTAACATAATACACTATAAGCTTCAAGTGTTTAGCAAAGTCAAGGCATTCAGGCGGACGTGCCAACATCAGCCAAACAAAAGAGCTAGTGTAAAGGCAAAACGTGCTCATATACTGAGGTCAAAATGGCTTCATTTCATTTTCCCCCCTTTAATTATCAGGTATACTATTATACATTTACATAAAAGTTCATTTGAATGAACCTTAAAATGACATTTGTGCTGCTTTATTAATTAAGCGGTATTAATCTGCAGTACCGCCGCGGACCACCAGGGGTTCCCCGGTTTGAAGGCTCATTAGTCAAGAAAAAAAAAAGAAGCAAGAATAAACCAAATGCACTTGTAACAACACTGACGCAGGTTTACACACAAGCATTTCAAACAATCAAAAGTGCTTCAATTCTTATAGTTATTTTATGTTTTTTTTCCTGACCACTTCTTTGCTCTAAAGACAATTTAAATCTTGCCAATTTGGACTTCTAGAAGATTTTTAATTGAGATTTTCTGGAGGGGGAAAACATATAATTACATTTAGTTTGATTTGTATTTTAACCAAAAAAAAAACCCTGTTTTTGGATTTGTTCAGGATCGCAGGTTGTTAAAAGTGACCGGCCAATATCGGCACCTCTGCGTATGTGAAAGAAAGAAAGAAAAAAGTACAAAGACTCACAGTTTAGAGTTTTTAGTCAGTTTCCAGCAGCACTAAAATCAAAGACAGAGAGAAAGACATGAAGTGGATGAAGAGCAAAGCAAACATTTATGGAAGTGTATTATGGTCACTTAAGGATCTTCCAATGAAGTACGTCTTCATTCATTCTTCAGGGGAACAGGTAAAGACATTGCATACATGTGTGTGTGTGTGTGTGGTAAACGTATATGGCTTGGCATACGGCTGCAAAAGTCAGGCGTACCCAATACGTACTACAAATCTTCCTCGCTGACGGAATTCGCGTCAAACGTGTACCATGTGCTCGTCAGTCATTACCTGTGTGCAGTACTGAGGAGAAGAAAATCCAAACGGTCCATCCGGGACGTCACCAGTCGCCATGGCGAGGCGGCGCCGAAGCTCGTGGGAATCGAGTCATAGTGTCATAGGCAGGGAGGCTTAAGGAGAACGAGCGGGGAGACGATTAATACAAGGGGGCCGAACGCAACAGGACTCGCTCATTCGTTCCTTCGCGGTGTGTCGGAGGAGCAGGACGAGATGCCGCGCAGAGATCATCTGCTATTTATACTAGCTATAATATATGGAATAGTATATATAGTATACGCTATATACTACTTATACTAGCTATTTGCAGCAAAATAATGAAGAATCGTCAGAGCGTTTCCCATACAAGAATGTTTCATAGCAGTGTGTATCATATAATGTGCAGCTCTGCGTCCTGACCTCCGGTACACCGCCACACAACACAGGCATGCAGTTAGTATAACAAAAACAACAAAGCAAAACCAGCCCAGTGCAGGAATAACGGCCGAGTTCCGAACGACATGCCGGGAGCATTCCGCACACCAAGCAAAAGAAAAGAAACAAATAAATACAATGGATTCGAAATGATTTCAGTTCAGGCATTCGGATATATATATATATATATAATTTATTTATTTTTTCCCGGGGCAAACGTGCAGTTAGTACTGATCTCGAAGGCTGGCTGTACTCTCTGAGCTAGCTATAATGCTAACTGGACAGAGAACCCAGCATGCATTGCACCTCCTACACTTGATTATCTCTTTTCTTTCAAACCTAAAGGTGGGCGATACGACAACGAGGGGTTCGTTCGGTATTCGGAATACAAGATCGGGCATGGCAGGCCGATCAGCCAATAGCGTCACAGGGTCAGATGGAAGCTGCATAGCAACGTGCATCTGATTGGCTGATGATAATAATGTGTTTATATGGAGCTGTGTGAAGGTTTCAGGTGAAGGATATTATACAGAAGTTTGTCTAGTTAAAAATAAATAATAATTATAACTCAAAGGCAAAGAATTACATTTATAAAGCGATAAAATTTGCTACCAAGAACTTTTAAGGCCTTTTTTTGACCATTGATTTTGTTATCAGTTTGCTGATAAAACAATAATCTACATTAACTATGAGGACAAAATGTCCACATGATGTCCAATAATATCTGTTTTATATATATATATATATATATAGATTCTGTATCTTCATTTGTTATACAGCAGTCCCGCATTTATAATGTAAATCTGCGGACGCCACGACCAAATATTTCTATTTGTTATAGTTTAAGCTGTAAATGATCCTTCCTCACACTTTAAACACACACACAGAAAACAACTGCACGCATACAGCAAGATGAATTCCGTAGAAATTGGTAGAAATATCACATTTATAGTGAGTTTTTACTTTTAACCACGATATAGCATTGTAGGGTATACATTGTAGGGTGTTTCAATCCTATACATTATAGGGTATTATTATTATTATTATTATTTTTTAATCGATGCGCCCAAACGCGTACTTGCCGTAGCGCCCACCGTGACCCGAAACCTCGCATGCAAATCACTATTGTTTGATCAATTCAGTGCAGTAGGGTTCGGTTCTGTTTACCTTGCCATTACAGGGTTTGGGATACCTTGTACATGTTCATTATAATAACCATTATTACCAATTTCCATACTGAAACGAAACATTAAAATACACATAAATAAAAAAATAAAAATAAAAACAACATAAATAAGCAATGAGACACAATGACATGCGTTCGGATAGTTAGGCCTCAGAAATGTACAGGTGAACATCGAACAAACTGTCAAGAGTTTAGTGTATTAATGCATGCAGATATATATATATATATATATATATATATCTATATATATATATATATATATATAGATATATATATATATATATATATATATATATATATATATACAGACGTGGACAAAATTGTTGGTACCCTTTGGTCAATGAAAGAAAAAGTCACAATGGTCACAGAAATAACTTTAATCTGACAAAAGTAATAATAAATAAAAATTCTATAAATGTTAACCAATGAAAGTCAGACATTGTTTTTCAACCATGCTTCAACAGAATTATGTAAAAAAATAAACTCATGAAACAGGCATGGACAAAAATGATGGTACCCCTAGAAAACACAGAAAATAATGTGACCAAAGGGAACATGTTAATTGAAGGTGTGTCCACTAAATTAGCATCACAGGTGTCTACAACCTTGTAAATCAGCCATTGGGCCTATATATATGGCTCCAGGTAATCACTGTGTTGTTTGGTGATATGGTGTGTACCACACTCGACATGGACCAGAGGAAGCAAAGGAAAGAGCTGTCTCAAGAGATCAGAAAGAAAATTATAGACAAGCATGTTAAAGGTAAAGGCTATAAGACCATCTCCAAGCAACTAGATGTTCCTGTGAGTACAGTTGCACATATTATTCAGAAGTTTAAGATCCATGGGACTGTAGCCAACCTCCCTGGACGTGGCCGCAGGAGGAAAATTGATGACAAATCTAAGAGACGGATAATCCGAATGGTAACAAAAGAGCCTA
>JACRUU010000004.1:8317340-8377340 GCA_030449085.1 Kryptopterus vitreolus
TTATTTATTTGACTGGGCGCTTATTTATTCATTCATTCATTCTACCGCTATATCTGATCTTCCCTCGGGTCACGGGGAGTCTGTGTCTATCTCAAGCGTCTATGGGCATTAAGGCAGGATACACCCTGGATGGAATGCCAACCCATCACACACACACATTCACACACACATTCATACACTAGGGACAATTTTCCAAGGTGCCAATCAACCTACCGTACATGTTTTTGGACCGGGGGAGGAAACCGGAGAACCCGGAGAAACCCCCCTGAGGCACGGGGAGAACATGCACAAACTCCACACACACATGGCCGAGACGGGAATCGAACCCGGACCCTGGAGGTGTGAGGAGAACGTGCTAACCACTAAGACACCGTGCCCCTTGGCGCTTATTTATTTCTTAAAAAAAATAGGACTATAATAAGTCATACGTCGGACGCTTAAGTACATTTAAGGGCAAATACCTTTGCACTCAAGTTTAAAGGGAGCACGTTTGTTTTGCCTGGAGTCATATTTGACCTCCTTCGTCACCAAACGATTCCCAGAATTCTCACAACAACAACAACAACAACCAAGGAGACCACGGATTTACGTCATCGAGTTCCTAATAAACCGGCCAACGAGCGTATTTCCTCGTACGTAGTTTAAAAGAGCCGTAAAAAAAAGGAGATGTTCAGGCATCCTACCTCCATAAAGTCTATTATTTCAGGATCCTGCCTTATGCAGTCTTAATTGTTAATAACACTCCTACGACCCTTGTTAACGACCTCGGCGTGCCGTGAATCGCTCTTCTGAGGTTTGAAAGCCTTTAACAAGCTCCCAAGGTCCAGACGGCTCCTGCAGCACAAACGTCCCATTACCTGCGAGAGTGCAAACAGCTCATGGCTAAATTATTTAGGGTATTTAGGGCTTCCTGCTAATTTGCAGCTAAAATGTCTTTAGGGAACGTTTTCCGTTCGCCATCAGTTATCCTCGTATTTGCATCACCGGCGTCCGATCTTTTTTAATCACGCAGTCTTGGATGCATGTTGGAGACACAATCAATCATCTGTCTATAATGTCGCGTTACGGACCACCATTTTTCCTTGCGAAACCCCCCTCGGGGTGTGTGTGTGTGTGGGGGGGGGGGGGGGGGGGATGGTAAGGGGGGGGATAATGTGCACGCACACAGCCCGTCCTGTTCCATTCATTCCGAGCCACAACACAACTTTTCGTAGCCGTGTGCACAGACGTGAGCATTGTTAATCCGCGTATAAGCACAAACATTCATTATTATTAATCATCAATATCATTATTGTAGGTGGTTTAGTGGTTAACACGTTCTCCTCACACCACCAGGGTCCGGGTTCGATTCCCGTCTCGGCCATGTGTGTGTGGAGTTTGTGAATGTTCTCCCCGTGTCTCAGGGGGTTTTTCTCCGGGTTCTCCGGTTTCCTCCCTCGGTCCAAAAACATGCACGGTAGGTTGATTGGCACCTTGGAAAATTGTCCCTAGTGTATGAATGTGTGTGTGTGTGTGTGTGTGGGTTGGCATTCCATCCAGGGTGTTTCCTGCCTTAATACCCATAGACGCCTGAGATAGGCACAGACTCCCCGTGACCCGAGGGAAGATCGGATAAAGCGATAGAAGATGAACGAATGAATATCATTATTGTTGGAAAAGCGTCCACAATCTCTCACCAGCGAGTCGAAGAAGAAGCCACATGCCAGAATCTCCGCCGTGTCGACGATGTTGCTGACGGGTTTGCACGCCGCCACTTCCATCGTCAGCTGCGGGAAAGAAGAAAAGGCGTGAAAGTCACGCACAAAAAACACAACGAGCGTCACAACAGCGTCTTCCAAATCCCTCACCGACGTCTTGATCCAGTTGATATACTGTTCGAAGTAGCCGATCAGGGTCTGCTTGTATTTCTCGCTTTCCTGCAAAATAAAATAAAGACACGCCACTGAAGGGCTGAAGAGCAGCTCGGCGTCAGAGTCCGGCGTTCCCGCGCTGTTCGTACCTGATTGACGGTAAACGTGGCGTTGTGCGAGATGAGATGCTGTGCCGCGTCCACCGCTCGCAGTATTCCTGATATTTTGCTCTGGAAACGACACGCAAGACAATCCGAATCACAGATCCTGAAACCGGACCGAGGAACATGATAAAAATAATTACAATAGTACATATGACTGACCGATAGATCCGAGGCCGTCCTCTCCAGGAACCTGATGCTCTGGTTCAGTGTGGTCTATAACCAATTACAGGGTTACAAATACACACACACACACACACACACATATATATATATATATATATATATATATATATATATATATTTATTTATTCATTCATGCATTCGTTCATCTTCTCCCCGCTTGGGTCACGGGGAGTCTGTGTCTATCTCAGGCGTCTATGGGCATTAAGGCAGGATACACCCTGGATGGAATGCCAACCCATCACACACACACACACACACACACATTCATACACTAGGGACAATTTTCCAACGTGCCAATCAACCTACTGTGCATGTTTTTGGACCGGGGAGGAAACCGGAGAACCCGGTGAAAAACCCCCTGAGACCCACACACACACACACACACATACATACAAACACACACACACACACACACACACTACACTGCTAACTTGCTACTTAATCAAAATGAATTAATTGCATCATAATTCATTGCATTGCATAATCGTTTTTTTTCTTTACATGTTTAATTACACACACACACACACACACACACACACACACACACACACACAGAGAGAAACTTACCCTTGCACTAATATATTTCTTGAAGTCGAAAGATTGAAAGGAAAACAGATAAAAGACAATCAGAGTGACAGGAGGAAACTTGCAAACGTCCATAAAAACCCTGATAAATAATTTGCTGCTTTTCAATGGGATTAATAATATTCACTATTACAAGTAAAACACATTTGAATGCCCTTTTTGTGCTCCTGTGTGTTACACACATCATCGTTGCCCGTATGAACATCGAGCTGATTATAAGCAGATTATAAGTGTTTCTTATAACAATGTTTCATGCATTTTCATGCATTAATTCCATTTCTTTTTTCATTTGATTCAAAGATGAAATGAATGTATAATTACACCCAGGACAATATAAAGCCGTCTCATTCTTAAGAAACGTCTCATTCTTAAGTTTGGTAAAAAAGTAATAAATGTGTCTAGACATCGTGATTACCATGGACAACTGAAGAGGGACGACTTGCTGGGCGTAGATCTGACGCAGCGTGTTGGCGTGGCGCTTCACCGCAGTCTGCACAGGTCCGTTATTCTGAGAAAAATTATTAGATTAGATTATTAATTAGATTATTTTGCTTTGGACTGGAAGATTGCGGGTTTAAATCGCAGTACCACCAAGCTGCCACTAGGGAGCTCTTAAGCGTCACTCGCTCATGTGTAAGTCGTTCTGGATAAACGCGTCGGCCAAATGGCGTAAATGTAAACGTACGTAATCTCCGGTTTGGTTTTAATTAAAGCGCTTTTTGCAGAAGTAAACAGAAACTCACCAGCTGGTCGGCTTTGGTGTCGAGGTCACTGGCGAACGTCAGCAAGCCGACACGCGTCAGTCCTTTATCCAGCTGCAAAGCGACAAGACGAAATCTCAAGCGCGACATTGAAAATATTCTCTCTGCTTATGAAAAACGGCGCAACAGCAAAATTTCTAATTTAATAATAAACATTCATTCAAACCCGTGACGTCGCCGTTCAGATTTTGCCTTTGAACCTCGTTTTTTTTTGCTCGCAGAAAACCGCAAATATCCTCCGCAATTTATTTATTCAATAATTAATTAATTAATTTATTTATTCACGAGTGCTGCAGGAACCCGAGTAACGTCTAAAAGACATCAACTAACACCAAAACAAACAATTCTTTTATATTCAATGCAAAAGCAAACAATCTTGAGACGTTCAACAACTTTTAACAAACAATAACACTGGAAAATAATAATAAAAAAATGATCGTTTGTTTAAACCTTAGACTTGTTTTTATCCCGTCGTAAATAAAAAAGTAACGACTGATTTTGAAACGTAGCGAAGTCTCGAAAACGAAAATTGGTCTGTAAAATGCAGATACGTGAAAAAGCAACATTGTTGATTGTCGATGAAACTCTATATTAAAATATACGTTGCCTTTCATATAAAATAAAGAAAGTAATTAACTAAATAAAGTACCACAATGATATTTTCCTTGTGCTAGCTCAGTGTTAACGAGAAACGCTACGATATTATCGTTTATCTTAAGCGGTTTTTTGTTGAAATGTGAACGCGATGCAGAAGCGTGCGACGCCGCACCTCCTCCAGATACGCTGCGAAGTCGATGTCCTTAATGCCGGACTTGGTGAAGTTGATGAGGTTGTTTTTGCCGTCGGCGTGCAGCAGAATGATGGTCTTCAGGTCCACCTTCAGACCGTCGAACTTCTTAGACACGTCCTTTGTGTACTAGAACAGAAAAACGAAGTGTTTTCAGACACAAGGCCCGAGAGGACGTATTGATCAGAAACAGATGTTGGCACTGGAGGAACAGTGCCGCTTTGTCGTCTCGGCTTCATGGGCGACACTGCACACTTAGTTTAGTGTTTTCCAGACGCCCCCCGAATCTCGTCGTCTCATTCTCAACCCCCGCGCTGACGAACGAGGCTCGTTAGAACATCCACAACAACAACAACAACAACAACAGCAGGGCAAAAAGGATATAATAATGGTATAATTATATACATTTCACTCAAAATCTCTCCCTTTCATAACATTATTGATTATTTAATATTAATTTTACTCTGGAAATTATTCTTTTAATATTACTTGTTAATGACAATGTTATTTGTTTAGTGGTGGTTTGAAGTGTAAAATATGGGACGTGGCTCCTTTAAGAATTGTGTTCCGGTTCCATATAAACTGGTGATACGTTTGGGTTATACGGAATTTAGGTTAATCTAACTGTTAATTTAGGTTTTTCCAACTGGCCGTGAGAGAAAGAAAATCACGGCTTATTGTGAACGGGAGGTTTCTGCGAGAAAATTTTTAAAATTATTATTATTATTATTATTATTAATTCAAAGAACTGCTGTAATGCTTTCGCAGTGAAAAAGCTTAGCTTAATAATACCAAAAAATGTATATATATATAGATATATATATATATATATATATATATATATATATTATTCATTCATTCTATTCTGTAGAAGGTGTGTAATTTCCTCACCGAGCTGGTGTTGAAGAAGGCTGAGATGTTAAACACTTTGTCCAACTGGAGGGCCGAATAAATCCCACGGTTCTCCTTACAGTTACTGACACATACACACACACACACACACACACACACACACACACACACAAACAGACAGAAAATAAACATTTATTTATTGTCTGCTTTTACTGTCTGTTTTATTACATGAATGTGATTTGTAAAGATACGAGTTTGTAATAATAAACAATGCAAATATTATATTAGTGAAGGAAAAAGACACTTTTTTGCCCCCTGCTGGACAATATGAGAATGTACATGAGTGTAAATGCGACAAAACATGGCTGTTTTTCCAGCCGTGTGTTATTTATTTTCCTACATATTTGTGAGCACGTAACTGTATTTGTAAAGATGTTGATGTGGGATTATTACATTTTCAATCCAGATGTTCACAAACCAGCTGCATGAAGACATGTAGGGAGACATTTACCTGTAGATGTTTTCCATAGTGAGATCCATTTCGGGATCGTTGTACAGGTAGCCTGGGATGAAGTGCTTCCATGAAGGGTTCACTAGATTTGGAGTGTCCAACACCTAAACAACAAACAAATAAACATTATGTTCATTTAATCGAAATAACCTCGTCGTCATAGCTTTATATATAAATATATATAAAAAAAGAAAAAGAATGCAGACGATTTATTCTGCACAACAGCACCATCTAGTGGCAGAAACGGTAAACTGCATAATAATGAGTGACATTAATTAATTATCCCACACAGTACAGTATTTGCTCGGTGAAGGAGCAGGATGATGTGTAATGGAGTGTTGTGTTCATGTAGGTGTGTAAGTGTATGCATTCTTGCCTTGAACAGCTCTCTGGAGTGGAAAGGTTCACACACCAGCTTCTCGACGTTCCCCCCCAGAACAAACGTTACCGTCACCACCGCCATGAGAACCCAGGAGAACATGAAGCTGAAGCCCACGGCACTAAAACACAATCAACACGATCACATTCTAGTGTCAGGGTGTGTTTTCTGTCAAATGTGTGTATAATATTATATTATATATATATATATATATATATATATATATATATATATATATATATAAGATATATATATACATACACATTTTCCTTTAAAATGTAAATAAATATTATATATATATATATATAATATTTATTTACATAAAAAAAAAACATGGAATAAAAAATTTAAATAGGAATAAATATTATGCATTTTATATATATATATATATATATATATATAGATATATAATATTTATTCACATTTTAAAGAAAAACACGGAATAAAAAATTTAAAAGGGAATAAATATAACATATTATATATAAAAGAGTTGCACCGATAACTGATGAATCAATCGATTAGTTTTTTCAAATAGATTTAATAAACAAACAAACAAAATAAATACTGAACTAAAAGTAAGTACTGAATCATGAAAATGTACTGAATGAAAAACAAATGCAATCATGGTTTTTTACAAATATTGAGAAAAATAAAAGACATGCGTTCAAACTGAACAAAAGAAATAATAATTTCAGGCATTTCAAATAAACACATTATTACACTATAAATGTTCCCCCACTAGAGGGCTCTCTAGAGCTGTAGAACACAACCTGGAAAAACTATAGGTATGGAGTTTTGTCCAAAGCTGATAGTTCTGGCAATCATACATTGTTTGGCATATATGATAAACACACAAACAAACAAACAAACCCAGTAATGCCTCACTTACGCCATCAGCAGGTTCCCTCCTGTATTAGACACGCAGCCGCGGGTAGTCGGAGACGCGTGTCGGTCAAATCCCAGGATTCCGCACAGGAGACCCAGGAAGTTGAACGCTCCGATGAGCGCCACCATGCAGCACAGCGAGACGGAGCCGATCCACCTGAAGCGTAGTCACATGTTTCACTTCATTTAAACTTGAATGGAGAATTCAAAAGAGGTAAAGCAATACAGTGATGATGCAATGATGTCACGCTACATAAAAACTCCATTTACTGTTTACATTAAGCCTTCAATAGGGTTGCGTCCAGCGCGTTATCGCAGCCTTAGGCGTGCCAATACTTTTGCCCACACGAGCGCTAATGATAAAAAAAATGTTGAACAAGAAAATCTTCCATTTGTCGGAAGAGTGCACGATGAAATAAGACACTTTTGGCTGCGGAATATTATTTATCCGTGTTGTTTTCCATCTCGGATTATTAAAAACGCCATTAATTCCGCTCGCGTTTATCCGTTTCAGGATTCCGGACGTGTGTTTTTGGGTCGGGACCGATGCGTGTTTATCCGTCACCTGTAGAAGTCCATCTTGTCGATCTCTGGGTAAAGATCCTCGATTTGCGAGTGCGCGTGGCTGATGATAATGGTCACGTTGTTCACAGCGTTCCGCACCGGGAACAGCTTGGAAAATCTGGTGATGTTGTTCCCGATGCCGTCCAACAAACCTCGGACTCCTGAAACCAGCGTGCAGAGAGATCCATGATAAAAGTGACAACCAGTGTGTGTGTGTGTGTGTGTGTGTGGGGGGGGGGGGTATTTACTTATAAACCTTACCTTCAGCTACATTCGTGGTCTGTTCTTTGACCATGTTTGGGGTGTCGCTGAACGATAGAAAGCCCTTAAAGTAAAAGTTGAAGAAAACACGTGAGAGAAAGATTCCGACCTCGGAAACCAGACAGCGCTGAAAATCTTTGTTTAAAATGTCGGAATTCCTAAAATTCCAGTTTTTTCTGCAAAATCTTAATACGGGAGTACCTTGTGAACGATTTGACTGAGGTCCGTCTTCAAAACGTCGTTCACTTTGGCCAACTGCTCACTTACACCACGCAGCTAAAAGACAAAAATGCTAATTCAGCACATTTATATATTAATATATATAAATTAGTTCTAATGTGTTTATTCTCTTCAATATAATCCATCAGGAACGCTAAGGAAGGATTATAATTCGTTTTTGTGTATGGTTTGTTTTTTCCCCTCTCAAAGCTCCTGTTGAGAAAACAGTGAGTTTTTCCGGGTGAAAATGGTGGATTGGACGAGAGCGGCCTCTAGAGGCGAATCACTGGAATTACATGCATTCTGTTCTGACCGTAACTTCAGAGTGATTTATAACAGATCAAATAAAAAATCTTAAAAATAAATAAATAAATAAACAAAAAATTTGTTATTCACTATTTAAAACAATAAAAAAAAATAAATAAAATAGCATTTATTGACTCCACGTAATGTTACAAATAGAATCTATTTGAAAAGAATTACCATTTTACATTACATCTTTAAAGATCTTCAGAAAGACATTAGTTTTTAAAGTTCGCTACTATTTTAAATAAATACTTTTAATTCGATAAGAACTATTATATAATTTATATAATAATATAATTTAACCCGGTGTGTTCCTCTCGCTGTAATCTCACCGCTGAGTAGTTTGCGCTGATCTCCAGTTGGCTGAGCGAGCTGAGGATGCTGACGCAGATCTCCACGGCGGGGGAAAGAGAGTCCGCACACAACGGGTCGTCCAGGGCATTGGAGATGTCCATGCGCACCCTGCTCAGGTTAGACTCCAGCTGCACAGAGCCCTCCTGCAGAACCGCCAACGTCACCGTCACGTTCTCCAGAGCTTCCTTAGTGTCCTTAATCACTGTCACACACACACACACACACACACAGACACACACACACACACACACAGTGGTTCTGTCTGTCTGGATAGCTATTATACTATATATATATATATATATATATATATATATATATATATATATATATTATATATATATATATATATATATATATATATATAATATAGATATATATATATATATATATATATATATATATACATATATACACATATATATATATATATATATATATATATATATACACACACATATATATATATATATATATATATATATATATATATATATATATATATGGATGCACAAACAGATAGACAGATTATACAGATATATGGATAGATAGATAGATAGATGGATAGATGCACAGACAGATAGACAGATAGATATATGGATGATGGATGGATAGATAGATGGATGCACAGACAGACAGAGACGGACATAGATAGATAGATAGATAGATAGATAGATAGATAGATAGATAGATAGATAGATAGATAGATAGATAGATAGATAGATAGATAGATAGATAGATAGATAGATAGATAGATAGATCGATAGATAGATAGATAGATAGATAGATAGATAGATAGATAGATAGATATAGTAGATAGATAGATAGATAGATACCTGGATGGACAGATAAATAGATAGATATATGGATGCACATACAGAGATGGATAGATATATGATAGACAGACATACAGATAGATATATGGATGGATGCATAGATAGATATATGGATGCACAAACAGAGACAGACATATAGATAGATAGACAGATGGATGGATGGATGAATGGATAGCTGGATGGATAGATAAATAGATAGATATATGGATGCACAGACAGACAGACGGACAGATAGATAGATAGATGGATGGACGGACGGACGGACGGATACATAGATGGATAGATAGGCCGACAGACAGAGAGATATATGGTTGGATGGATGGATAGATAAATAGATAGATATATGGATGCACAGACAGACAGACGGACAGATAGATAGATAGATAGGCCGACAGACAGATATATGGATGGATGGATGGATGGATAGATAGATGTTCTACCTCCAGCCATGTTCTGCGCCTCCTCCAGTGCAGGAAGGACAACTTTTCCCAGCTCTTCATGTATCCTTCCTCCCAACAACTGACCTACATCTACACACACACACACACACACACACACACACACACACACACAGACAGTTTACATACAGTATAAACATGTTTCAGATAACACACTACGCCCGACATTGTATACTTACTGTCCAGGTCACACAGCACTTGGCTTTTTGCGCTTCCGTACTGAAAGATCAGGTGATCGATTTGCTGGAAAAAAGATCAAACAAAACCAATTTACAATCTGTAATAATAATCAACACAATTCCACTGGACTGATAAACACATCCATCCATCCATCCATCCATCCATCATTCCTTCATCATTTACACGTTCACTTATACATCCGTCAATCTATCCATTCATCTACATCCAATCCATCCTCGCCGCAGCATCCATCAGAGAAGCTGGGATTTCTTACCGCCGGCGTGTTATTGGCCAACGTGTACAAATCCCGAATGTTACTGTTAACGAGCCTCTTCATCGACTTCAACTGAGAACTCAGATTCTGATTGGCTGCATATGCACACAGGACTCCAGCACTGCGAGCAGAGGGGAGAGAGAGAGAGAGAGGGAGAGAGGGAGAGAGAGGGAGGGAGAGAGAAACGCTAAACTTCTACACCAGTAGGTGGCAGCACTCTCATACAAACAGTGGCACGACATTTCCACATGCATTACATCATTCGGATCTGTAATAATAATAATAATAATAATAATAATAATAATAATAATAATACTCATGATTTGGTTTATCCTTTTTAAATAAATAAAAAAAAGGAATACAGTGCAGTATTTATTAGTGTGTGATGTGGTGGAATATAATATATAATATATATATATATATTTAAATACCTGCACTCAGACAAATGTATAGACTGAGAACCTGACAAATTATGAATAATAAATATTATAAATATATTATACAAATTCCAGGGAATTCTCAAGACTGGAAACTTTCCCTCGGGAATTACCGAATGGGAATATATCTGAGAATAAACTGGAAATTATTTAGAAACAGGGAACTTTAAAAAAAATCTTGCAAAATAATCAACCATATTTAATGACAAATATTTTATGACAAAATAAAAGAATTATATTCGGATATGGTATTTTATTTAAATTTCCGAATATTTTAAACTAATTCCAATAAATTCCTGGTCAGTTTCCAACTTGAATATTTCCAAAATTCCCAAGAAGAAGTTGACAAATATATATATATATATATATATATATATACGGATATGAAAGGAGAAATAAAGGTAACCATGGTGACGTAAAAGTGAAAATGTTGTTTTTCCCCCCAGACAGACGTAAAGCTCCAATACATTGAATTCACAGTAAATAAATGTATTGGCATGAAATCCTGTTGCTGCTTCCGAAACGCAGGGACCGGACAAGACAATAGTTTTAAAGATTGGAGACGGTGATTCTCGTCCACTCGTCCTCTCGTCCACTCGTCCTCTCGACGGATCATATAGCAACAAAGAGGCTTTGTTATTCTCCCTCCCTCCCCCCTTATCGTTTGTTTTTGAGATATCTGTTTAGACCAGCCGAGTCAGAAAATCAGAGTTACAGAGAAAACTAAGTGGAGCAGAAGATGACGAGGCCATCACACACAATTATATAGGATATAAGAGGGAAATATATATATATATATATATATATATATATATATATATAATACACACACACACTCAATGCACAAATCAAGCGGAGAAACCTTTTTGCCCGAAGCCATTTTGTAAATACGCAGCCATCCAGTTCTAAAATAAACATGTAAACAAGACGCGACGCCACGTTACGACAATGTTGTGCCCGGGCAGGAGAAGAAATATTTACCCTCATTTGTAAGCATCAGTTAATTTAAATGTGAGAAGGCGGCGGGGTCTTGGTGCGCCGCCTGGAGGAACACGACATGATGCGCGTATTCAAGCGTGTAAAAATTCACGCTTATCACTTTAGACTTTGGATTTTATGCCACAGGGTTCCCCCGGAAATGTCACTTTGTTTTGGTGTCAATTCTACAACCAGCTTGCAATCTATTTATTATAAGAAGAATATCCACATATATATATACACGTTACAGAACAATGAATTTGCATATTCCAGATTGTTTGGACGTTACCGTGATACGGCGCCCCCTGGAGCACAGACGGGTAAGGACCCAAGAAAGGTAGCTTGGAGATATATCCGGGGGTTTAGGGGGGCACAAACTTTTTAGCTCAGGAGCCAACACTGACTTTGACAGACGGGGCCGGGCCAGCACCATATGTGTGCATATCAAATATGAGCATATAGAAGGCATTAATATAGATACTCAATATATCACCGTGCACAATGCGCCACCTGGTGGAATGTCAGGAAATTACATGCATTATAATTAATGCATTTATAATTCTATATGATCTGATTTGGACAAATAAAGCACTGCATTATGTAATCAGTCTTGGCGTCTTGGCGTGCGAGTCACATGAGACCGGCTCCCATATTGTTCCTGTCGCGTATCTTTAATTACAGTGCCGTTAGCCAAGCTAGCTAAGATCCTGATTCGTACTGCTGCACCGTGTCATTAGTCAGCTAATATTAGGATAAATATCGTGCTGTATTGGGTAAATGTTTTAGTAAACACTTTTCGACGTTTACACTGACTGTACAGAGGCACTGGGATGGAAAACGAGCTACATGGTGAGATGTGAAGTGAATAAAATGAATTAAATCAACTCGCCTATTTTTGGAAAATGGAATAAAGAGAGAGAAAGAAGGCAATCACGAGCTTCACGGATGCACGTCGGAGTGTCGTCTCTCGCCGGGACGCGACAGATGCTGCGTACTTTTCTGAATTCAAGCTGCAAAAGTTTTCGACTTAATTAAGCTGAAACCGCTGGACGGGAAAACGCGCTGGTGTGATTGGTGGATCGCGAGGCTCGTGTTTCGTTCGCACAATGCCCTGCTGTATTTCTTTTCTCTTTGTTTTTTTTTTACTGCCTCGCTGGGGGCAGTTCCAGCTCTGGGTGGGGGGTGAGAACCCCATTAAACGCCTTTCTAAACAACGGCCGACCCGCCGGGTTCCGGTTTCACGCAAACAACCATCTCCCAGATCCAAATCCGCTCTCTGGCTTCCACCCGGGCCGAGCCGAGGAGCCGAAATGCGATCGCTGCACTGCGGCAAAACGGCCAGGAGTCGGAGCAAGACAAAGGAGGTCTCTGTGAGCGGGACGGGGAGATGTGCAGCAGGTGAAGTGCGAGACGCCATCAGGAGGAGGCCGGGATTATTTATTTATTTTCCTCCGCAAAAGCACAACTGCTCTACACCTTCATTCAGTGTGGAGTAATTAATAATACAGATCAAATTTATTGTAACTCTTTATCCGTCCATCCATCCATCCATCTATTTATTGATTTATCTATCAATCTATCCATCTATCTGTCTGTCTATCCATCAATATATCTGTCTGTCTATCTATCCATCCATCTGTCTATTTATTGATTTATTTATCTATCCATCAATATATCAATCTATCTGTCTATCTATCTATCTATCTATCTATCTATCTATCTATCTATCTATCTATCTATCTATCTATCTATCTATCTATCTATCTATCTATCTATCTATCTATCTATCTATCTATCTCTGTCTGTCTGTCTATCTATCCATCAATATCTATCTATCTGTCTGTCTGTCTATCTATCCATCCATCTATCTATTTATTGATTTATCTATCTATCCATCAATATATCCATCCATCTATCTATCTATCTATCTATCTATCTATCTATCTATCTATCTATCTATCTATCTATCTATCTATCTATCTATATCTATCAATCTATCTATCTATCAATATATCCATCTATCTATCTATCTATCTATCTATCTATCTATCTATCTATCTATCTATCTATCTATCTATCTATCTATCTATCTATCCATCAATATATCTCTATCTATCTATCTATCTATCTATTTATCTCTATCTATCTATCTATCTATCTATCTATCTATCTATCTATCTATCTATCTATCTATCAATATATCCATCTATCTGTCTATCTATCTATCTATCTATCTATCTATCTATCTATCTATCTATCTATCTATCTATCTATCTATCTATCTATCTATCTATCTATCTATCTATCTATCTATCTATCTATCTATCTATCAATTTATCTCTATCTATCTATCTATCTATCTATCTATCTATTAAGCAAAATGCACGATAGATTTATCTGGGATCCCCAAACTACGCCTCCTTCCTCCATATTTTTGAGAACATCATTTTAAAGATCGGATTAAATCTGATCTGTATTTAATAACTCGCTTTCCAAGTTTTTTCTTTTGAGGCACCGATTTCTGAAAAAAATCCATACTGGTAGTTTTTCCAGATTCCTATCGGCAGTCATTACAAGAGCGGCCTCTAGTGGTGAACCGCAGTACAACGCGTTGTTTGAGAGAATGTGATCCCGGTAACATTGTTGGAGTAACATCGCTGGAGTTTCATGCACTCGTTCCCTTGTGTGAGGAGAGAAAGTAGGCCACGGCAGTGTGGGAACTGTAGAACAATCATTTCTTTTTTTCTTTTTTTTCTTCTCCATTCCGACCACGAGGGCATAAAATCCCGGACCTACGCGTATTCCACCGCTTCTTTTAAGTCTCCTTGTCATGTCATTCACATATTTGGAAGTAAGAATCGACTCGTGTGCCACAGAGACGTTTGACTCGAGGCACTTTCCTGCAATGAGTCGAAAAACTGGAAAAAGATGACCTTCAGCGAGCTCAAAAGGAGGGGGGGGGGGGCAGTTTAAGGCTACTGGGCTGCTGATCGAAAGGTCGAGGGGTTCGAGTTCGCCAAGCTGCCACTCTTGGGACCTTGAGCAAGGCCCCTTAACCCCTCTTTCCTCCAGGGGGCGCCGTATCATGTCTGACCCTGTGCTCTGACCCCAACTTCCAAAAAAAAAAACCCTCCAGGAATGTCGAGACTATTCCGAAACTTTCTATTCGGAAAAAAACGACCACATGATCTTAATTCCGCACCCGACCCTATATCAAATCAAACTACTGCGGAGTTCCTGCACGAATCGCGAACTTCCAGTAAACATTCCCGGAGCGCCAGGAAGACTGGGAATGCTGTATTTTCCCCCTTCGTAAAGAACAGGATCACTGCGGCTGATAAGCTATAAAACACATGAGCGAGAAAATTAAGGTCATCTTTTGGAACGAAATGTTCCAAAATTCCGTGTCTGTCGGAATTCCGTAAAGCACTTCCCGAGAGAGAGAGACAGTGATCTTAGTCCTGAAGATCCCTCATGATTGCTCTGTCCACAATGGCCTTTTGAGCTTCACCCGTGTGTTGCCTTTTTGTCAGCAGGTACTTGACATTCTTTCCCCGTTGTCGAGTCTCCCAAAACCCCACTCACTATAATTTAGCCCTCTCCGAGCCGCCTCTCTGTCCGCGTCACTGTAATAGCTTCATTACGACCCGTGTGCTGCAACGGAGACTTAACATGCATGCGAGGCAACCCGAGACCCCCTGATCTCCAGGCAGCCGAGCCCTTGCTGCGGAATCTCTAATAAAGAAGGAGCTGTAAAGCGTAGCCGTGTCGCCGCTGCCCTCCGGCCTCCGTGTGCTAATAAAACGCTTTTCTCCGTGTTTTCGTTCCGCCGGAGCGCCATTATGCCGAGCGTGGAAGCGAGTTCGTCGCCGTGGAAAGGAAGCTACGACCGAAGGTGGAGAAATGAATTGAATGCGACGTCATTTTGACTCTCTGAATTCATGGTGAATAAGCAATGCAAACATAAATCAGTCATTCTGAACCATATTTCATAATTCAATGGATTTTTGGGAAAAGGCCAAAAATTCCCATTTATATTTACCATAAACAAAAAATACCATAAACAGTCTTTGATAGTGATGAACGCTTATTAAAAACAGCAAGAAATCCGAAAGACACGATTTCCGGTCCTCCAATGAGACACCGATGTTTTGGGAATTGTTTTACATTGCTACAATTCAAAATGGAATATAATTAATATTAATATATATATATATTATATATATATTATATATATATATATATATATATATATATATATATATCTATATATATTATATATATTATAAAACTGGTTAAGATAGAGGTTCAGCAAACGCAACATCGTGATAATTGTATTAGATATTAATTAGGGTTTAAATCATTCTTTTAATAGATTGGCGAGTGGGGGGGGGGGGGGGGGGGGGGGGGAGAAGACGAAAGAGCAACTGAGCAATTGAGGGTTAAGGGCCTTGCTCAAGGGCCCACTAGTGGCAGCTTAGTGTTAGTGGTGGGGTTTGAACTCATGATCTTCCGGTGCAGAGTCCAACACCTTAACCACTGGGCTACACCACCATCCCTATTGTTGGATTCAGGATACAGGAACATAAAAGTGCATGAATATCTCCAGCCATAAACAGCTAAAAACAGTGTAATTAAAAACTGGAGAATGCATTAAAAAAACAAACAAACAAACAAACAAAAAAAAAACAGCCTTCCAGCCGACATGTTGGTTTATTGTATATTAAAACAATTCTGACGCTGATTTTCCATACGGTGTGAAAAGGCTTTTAGGTGCGCGATGTAAAGGTGATGAAGGAGTGCAGGCGTTCGGTACGAGGGTAAGTACGTGGGCATGTTTGCTGTTTGGCAGGTAAACGTGTAGGTGTGTATTTGTACAGCTGTTTTTAGGAGAACTGAAGCGTCAGGAGGACGTGGTGCCTGTAGGTGGATGTGTAGGAAGGACGCAGTCGTGTGATACGAGTACAAAGTTCACTTTGTTCCAGGAGCGCTGAAGAGAAAGCGATGACGAGGGAATAACGAGGATCCTGACAGGCACTATAAAGCTCAAAGTAGGTTGAAACCTGAGCGTCATTATCATCGGGTGCACAGTTGTACAGGATCGGCTGGTATTTAGAAATTTCCTCGCAGAAAAAATGTTCAGTAAATACGTTGCGATACGACGGGTTTGATACTTTCACTGTATTTCACACACACACACACACACACACACACACACACACACACACACACACACACACACACACACACACACACAACACAAGGAATCAACTGAATTGACCCTTTTTTAAATAGTATTAACACTGGGGGGGCACGGTGGTTTAGTGGTTAGCACATTCACCTCACACCGCCAGGGTCCGGGTTCGATTCACGTCTTGGCCATGTGTGTGTGGAGTTTGTGCATGTTCTCCCCGTGCCTCAGGGGGTTTTTCTCCGGGTTCTCCGGTTACCTCTCCCGGTCCAAAAACATGCAGGTTGATTGGCACCTTGGAAAATTGTCCCTAGTGTATGAATGTGTGTGTGTGTGTGTGATGGGTTGGTATTCCATCCAGGGTGTATCCTGCCTTAATGCACATAGACGCCTGAGATAGACACAGACTCCCCGTGACCCGAGGAAAGATGGGATAAAGTGCTAAAAGATGAATGAATGAATGAGTGTTAAGACTTACGTGATGATGAAGGTGGTGGTGAGCAGGAGCGTGGTAAGAAGTCCTCGCTGGCAGTCGGCGTTTTTCTTTTGTCTCTGGTGCATCTCTCCTCCGCAGTTATCGCAGCAGCGACACATGCAGAAGAGCAATCCGACCAGCGGCACGAGCACGACGAAGAGAATCCCCACGACCGCACACACCACAAAGCCCAGCTCATAGTAAATCACCTGCGGCAATATAACCATCCACTTTACACTTCCGGGCCGATTTACGCCGTCGTGCCTGGGCTTATGACCATGCATAGAGTGGATATAAACATGTATACATAAAGGAAAAAATACATTGGAGCTCGACCGACCGTGGATTTAAACCCATACTGATCGCTTTGACGAAGAAAACGATTAAATCGAGCGATAAAGATTTACAAAATGCAAAAATAAATAAATAATGATAATACAAAAAATAAATAAAACAATGAATCATGTGCAAAAATAAAGAAATCCTAATGCATTTAATATATGAATAAATATTGTCGCAAGTTATGCATAAACAAAAATAGGTAAAAAAACAAAAACAAAAAAACACTTACATCCGAAAAGGAATTTTTAAGACAAATAAACATGTTGTTGTGTCAGTGATTTGCCTCTAGTGGCCGCTCTTGTATTGTAGAACGCAAGCTGGAAAAACTATATATATATATATATTATATATATATATATATATATATATTATATATATATATATATATTGTTTGTATCTTGTTAATTGACTAATCGGTCGAACTCTAGAATGCATTTTTTCTCGTTAATCAGGAGACGAGACACAAAAAAGACATTTTAGGAGTTGACGGATGCAAAGATGGCTGAGGACGAATTGAAAATAAACCTGTTTGTCTGTTTGCCAAAAAACAAACAAACAAAAAAAACCCATTTATTGTATTTTAAGAATATTTAATTCACAATTCAATTTTGTATGTCTTGCTTTTTTGGAGGGGAAAATAAATAAATAAATATTGATTGATTTATTTGTTGGCCATCAATACAACCGTTCAAGTCTGGAAGGTTAGCGTTAGTTCTAAGACCGGGAAAAGCGCGTGGCTTATAACAGGCTTATAACATAACACACACCAAAAACACATCTCATATTATAAGTCTTAGAAATAAATAAATAAACAAACAAATAAATAAATAAATCTTCAAATAAAATCACATTTCTACTCTAACAGCGAAGTGTTTAGCCATGCAGAGGAAAACGATGTGATGGAAACTTTCCAGGCTCCAGATTTTCAGCTTCCTCGGTCTCGCCGTGTCCGTCTGCCTTTAATTTAGTTTCACATTCCCATAAAACGCTGGATGTTCTCCGGCCGAGGTGAGATCGGGAAGCCGAGCCTTTGGAGTAAATGAATTGAGAGCGAGCGGATGCTTTCGAACTCGCAGACTCGCAGACATGCATCACTTTAATGGAGCGTGAAACAAGAGCGCATGTCTGGAAATAAATTACGTCGAGTATCGCGCGACGTTTCTGAGAACAGGGTCCGAGTCAGGACACGCTTCTCATCATCAATACATGAGTGTGGAGCTGTGAGAGGAAGCGGCCGGGGTGGTGGAGTGAAGCACGGGACGAACTCCATGCACCGTTTACACTTAGAAATTCCCTGAAACTGAATAGCGCAGGTAGAGCTTTTATTTACTTGGGTTGAGCTATAAATAGAAAAACGCTCTCACTAAAGGTTTACAGAATGGAAATTTAGGAACTCGGTGACCATTTGGGGACTTTATGGGAAGTATATAAGAGCGCTGCATATTTGTACTATAAAAAGGGATTCTTTTTATAATCATAAATTATAATATTATATTATAATTATAGTTTTTCATACACACACACACACACACACACAAATGTTTGGGACGCATGTAAATGTACAGGGTTTTAATCCGAATGTCAAATCACATGACTTTTGATGCCTATAAAGCTGAATTTCCATGACATAAAGCATGATGGAAAAAATACAGTATAGAAAAATGACAAATACAAAACTAAATCCCTGATAATCCATAATGAAAAACTATTCGGGAACAGAATTGGGAATCCTGCACGTAAAAACTCATGAACCCTTATTTTATTTATAGTAGAATTAATAAACCATTTAAAAAAAAAAAAAAAAAAAAAAGCTCATTTAAAAATTAATCGCAAAGAACAAGCAAAATATTAGGAATTTACTTTCTTTATAATTGGCAATTATATATATTTAACTGTTTGTGTTCTTATTTCATAACCGGCTTTTTTCCCCCTTATCAGTATACATAATTAATCTATAATTAATATACATAAATATATATTAGGGGTGGCAATAGATTAAAATATTTAATCGCGATTAATCAGACGTTTTTAACGTACCACAAATGAATCCTTTTTTTATTTTTTATTTTATTAATACTCTTAACTTACTGTAACAGATGTTAAAATGATATACATTTCTCACAATCTTTCGTTTTAATACGATTATTTTTATTGACATATTTCCTTCATTCAGCAATGCCCGCTACGTTAATAAAATAATTGTGTTATTAATTTGCGTTATTAATGTTATTAATGTTCTTAACAGCCCCTAAAGGAATCTGCTCGCATGCCGGAGAACGAAATTCGTTCGAAAAATATTTAGCAGGTGGGAACGTGTAAAAATACTATTGTGCGAGAGTGGGCGGGATTAGTCACACTTTCATGTGGGAGCAGAAAATGTGCAGCAGGTTGGCGTTACAGTGTCGTGAGGGAGTGGGAAGACACGGAGGGAAGGGAAGATGTGTTCCTGCTGGACGCGCGCAAGAGAGAGGGGGAGAAAGAGGGAGAGAGAGAGACAGATATAGAGAGGAGACAGAGAGAGAGAGAGAGAGACAGACAGGGAGAGGGGGGGAGAGACAGAGAGAGAGGGGGAGAGAGAGAAAGGGGGAGAGAGAGGGAGAGACAGAGTGAGAGAGAGAGAGAGAGAGACAGAGAGAGACAGATAGAGAGACAGACAGACACAGAGGGAGACAGAGAGAGAGAGAGAGGGGGAGAGAGAGAGAGACAGAGAGAGAGGGAGAGAGAGACAGAGTGAGAGAGAGAGACAGAGAGAAAGACAGAGAGAGAGAGACAGACAGAGGGAGAGAGAGAGAGAGAGGGGGGAGAGAGACAGAGAGAGAGAGAGAGAAAGACAGAGTGAGAGAGAGAGAGAGAGAGACAGATAGAGAGACAGACAGACACAGAGGGAGACAGAGAGAGACAGAGAGAGAGAGAGGGGGAGAGAGAGAGAGAGATTCATTTCCCGCACTCATAAAACAAATAAATATAAACAAGTTTTTACTAAAATGACTTTCATATTTTAAGGCTATATAAACTTAAGAAAACGTTTAGGAACGTTCAGTTTGTGCATGTTCTCCTCGTGTCTCAGGGGGTTTTTCTCCGGGTTCTCCGGTTTCCTCCACCGGTCCAAAAACATGCACGGTAGGTTGATTGGCACCTTGGAAAATTCTCCCTAGTGTGTGACTGTGTGACTGTGTGTGTGTGTGTGTGTGTGTGATGGGTTGGGCATTCCATCCAGGGTGTATCCTGCCTTAATGCCCATAGACGCCTGAGATAGGCACAGACTCCCCGTGACCCGAGGGAAGATCGGATAAAGCGCTAGAAGATGAATGAATGATGAATACAGTGGAATTTTATCGCTTTGCCTCCTTCTTCTCTGATCTTTACGTGAGAGTGCGGTTACAGGGCTTCTGCTGACATTTAAAATAGCTTTTTTTGTGTGTTTTTGTATTATATACTGTTGGTAAACAGCGCTGGCGGGCCAAATGTTATTGATTTTATGAGGCTTTTGGCCCCGGGGCCGGACTTTGGACATGCCTGGTGTATAATGATGAAGAAAACGTCGGTTGTTATGTTATGAGGGTGCAGGACAACTGAAGGATGATAAGGGTGCTGGCTCAGTGCACACTTTACCTGCAGTGTCAGAACAATGTTCTCTGGCTGAGGAAGAGCCAGATGATGAGAAGCATGCAGAAAAAAAAAGCAATAAGGAAACAGGGAGGGGAAAAAAAGCACAAAAGATGGTCAGAAAAAAAGCAGCAGATAAAACAGGCAAAAACAGAGCACTTAAGAACCAGGATTGAGGTTGCTAATAAATTGTTCCGAATCTAAAAAAAAAAAAAAACAAACAAATCCTCGAGGGAATCCAAAAATAAACAAATAAATAAATAAATATGCACAAGTAAGACCTCCGAATTCTTAAGTGTGTGTCAAGGCGATGAGTCGATAACCGAAATGAGTGAACATGGTTACAGGGGGCTTTTCCATCTGACGACAGAACGTGACAAAATGGAGGCGCTTAGTGCGTTACTAATAAAAAAAAAACGAATTCCTGAGGTAAAAATAAACAAACAAACAAACAAACAAATAAATAAATAGGCCGTATCTGCGGCTCTCGAAGGCACAGCGAGGTGAAAGACACGCTGGCTTTGGAGATGGCTATCAATTCACTGGAGAATTGCAAACAAACATAACTACAACACACACACACACACACACACACACACACACACACACACACACACACACACTTACCTTCTGGTAGTCAGACTTGATGGCTCCGAACTTGTCCTTTGCCACTGGGATGACGAGATCTGCAGTGACAGTGAGAGAACATTGTTTGTTTTCAGCGTTACACGGCGTCTTCCCGGATTGCAGACCCGAGGCTTCGCCGGTGTCGCGACACAAATTCAACGCAACGCGGGAACGACTTGGAAAATGTGAACGCTTTCAGCGGTCGATTGTTTAAAAAGCCTTTCGTTGGCGGCGAATCGAGAGCAGGTTGTTTACGCATGAAACACGGCAAAACGTTGCTTTCGTACAAAAGCGAGTGTCGAACGTATTTACATTTACACTCGAGTAAAAGTCTAAAAGTACTTGCTTTCAAAATGACAAAGTATAAAAGTTATGTAAAGGGATAAAAATGCCCATAAGGACACACGCTTAGGTCGTGCCGATCGCTAATATATCGAAACGTCCGACTGTATCGTCATTTGTAGAGGATGAACAGAAAACACACGTTTGATAAACGAGTGGAGAAAATCACTTTTAAACACTTTTAAACTGGAATGTGTGGTGATGTGTGTGTGTGTGTGTGTGTGTGTGTGTGTGCAGCTGCGATGGATCGCGTACAAACCGATGGGAGTGTGTGTGGGAATGGTGTACGTTTATATCTCAGCCAATCACATTCACTCTATCCGGACGGAGACGTTTATCTGGATACAGGTTTTTTTTATGAATGAAAACGAGGCGAAATGGAAGTAAAAAGTCGGCTAAAAATACGTCCTCCAGGAAAGTATAGATACACAAAATTTCGACTTAAATAACTTAAATAAACTTAAATAAGGCTTTGTGCTTTGAAATGGTTTATTTGCTCATGTTTTAGCAGGACCGGAGCACGCGATTGGCTCAGGTCTCAGGCGTAGAGGCGGGGCCTCCACATGTTCACCAATCAGCTCGCGGTTATGCGGTTATGGTTGATGGTGTATTTTTGATTATAATGCGTTTAATGTGTTAAATCAGTGCCGTTTGATTATTACGTGTGAAATGTTAAGAAAATATGCGAATTATTCAAATCATCATCCTGAAGAAGGTTGGATTTACGATATTGAAAAAATCTTAGAGCAAAAATAAAACAGGAATTTAAGGGGGGGGGGGCGTTGTGGTGGATATGATTGGGATTTTGGGATTTCATCAGGAGTTTAATGGATTCTCCGTGATTCCGTATCGTACAATGTGATCCATGAAGGAGATGATCTCCATCTGCGAATCCGCCGCTATAAGATAATAGCTTTAATAGCGCATGCTACGGCTAAACGAATGTGCCTGAAAGGTGTTTAGCGCATGCGTTTACATTACACTCAATGCATTTTTCACTTATTCGGGAAAAAAAGCGGAAAACAAAAACAAAGAGATGTCGTTTTCCGCAGCGATTTCCCTCAGACTCACTGCAATGCAGGATTTTCTCTCGGCTGAAACCCTGTAGTGCTGCGGGGGGGAAGAAAAAAATGCTAATGCGCAACACGGCTAACAAGTGCGATTCTGACAGCCACATGTTCTGTACTCCTACGGCGACGCGCAGATTGTTATTCAACTTCTGCACTGATGGGGGGGGGGGGGGGGGGGGGGGGGGGGCACAGAGGAGGGGGATCCTTCCAGGCTTTCGAAACAATTTTATTCATCAGAAGTACCTGCATATTTTTAGGGAGAAAACACAGAAATGCCTAAAAACATCATCGATCCGCTGCGGCGCTCCCTTCGTCTTTACCACTCCGAACGAAAACGAGACGAGACGAGACGAGCAACCTTGCGACGAGAGATTGCACCACGTTTACATCATTCTGCGTGCGGAGGGGAAAAAGTGGAGATGT
Source organism: Kryptopterus vitreolus (assembly GCA_030449085.1). NCBI lineage: Eukaryota > Metazoa > Chordata > Actinopteri > Siluriformes > Siluridae > Kryptopterus > Kryptopterus vitreolus. The sequence goes on from JACRUU010000004.1 coordinate 8,341,238, forward strand.
GATTCTGTTACAGGAAAGACGGATTGTTGGGAAATGTTTCTGATGAGGAAAAAGGAAAAGCGTGCGGTATTAATCTGTGAATCAGGACATTTTCACCCAGTCATGGTGTGACTTTATTTACATTATTATGTATAGTAAGTAAATACACACAGATTTAAATAAACACAGATTTAATTGGTGGAAAAATGCAACAAGAAAACCGATAATGTGTGATATTTAATAACAAAAAAAAAAAATACGCCTGGAGCGAGAATAATATATATATATATATATATATATATATATATAGGGGCACATGGTGGCATAGTGGTTAGCACGTTCGCCTCACACCGCCAGGATCCGGGTTCGATTCCCGTCTCGGTCATGTGTGTGTGTGGAGTTTGTGCATGTTCTCCCCGTGCCTCAGGGGGTTTTTCTCCGGGTTCTCCGGTTTCCTCCCCCGGTCCAAAAAAAACATGCACGGTAGGTTGATTGGCACCTTGGAAAATTGTCCCTAGTGTATGAATGATGTTTGTGTGTGTGTGTGTGTGTGAGTGTGTGTGCGCCCTGCGATGGGTTGGCATTCCATCCAGGGTGTATCCTGCCTTAATGCCCATAGATGCCTGAGATAGGCACAGGCTCCCCGTGACCCGAGGGAAGATCGGATAAAAGCGGTTTAAGTAGGATGTAGAAGATTAGGTTTAGAAGATGAATGAAGGAATATATAATATATATATATATATATATATATATATATAGATATAAAATTGTAATATATAATATAGTTTAACAATAATATGTATATATAATATGTATCAAATATGTATAAAAGGTATGGTAATATATATAGATATATATATATATATTATATTTTCACATATCCTACTCTATGCAGCCACTGCATAGGGATTTTTTTGAATGCATCCTATAGAAATAAAAATCTAGAAAATATATATATTTTTTAAAGATTTACATCTGATGCACGTCGTCCTTTGAATTGTGATGCATCGCGTTCAGCATTGTTAAAAAAAACCAAAACAATTTATTTCAATATGTATTTAATAGCAGACGTGCCATACTTTCACTCCTTACAAAGTGACCAATATTTATACGTATATCCGCAGCACGGCGGAGAACGAGGCGTGTCCTGAGAGCTGTACCTTCCTGCGGACGGCTTTTCTTTTTGCCCTGTTTTTGTTGCAGTGTTTGTGAAAGGGCCGTGTTGTAGAAGTCACATGGTGCTTGAGATTAAACGCATGTCTGTCTGAACCAATAACACGAAAGCAGCCACTGTTTTTCCACTGAATCAAATTGCACTGAATCGGAGTCATTTACATCACGTCACATCGAAAGCTGCTTCATATGGATCTAATGTAGTGTATCGTATGTGGCATTAAATAAATATAAAATGTGACTTGACAGGTGTGTGTGTGTGTGTGTGTGTGTGTGTGTGTGTGTAGGTGGGGGATTTGGGGACCTGCATGAGACAATGTGACGGCTCTGCCGTGTTCGTTCCACTAAGCCCCGAGGATCAGCATTAATCTCGAATGTAGCACGATGACGCTGTCTGCTCCGATCCCAACCCGCCCTGATCAAAACACTTTCTGTAACAGCACCACAACTTTCCAAATCATCCACAAACGGCTGCACGATGTTTTCGGCTTCTTCCATGCGTTTTTTTATCACCATGCCTTTATTCGTGCTTTTACAAATCGCTCTTATCCATCTTTTCACCTCCCATGAAATCTGCTCAAAAATGATGGAGAGATATGGCGGAGGCGGGGAAGAAGGATTAATCCCCTGTCGAGGTTTGAACGCAATTCAATTTAGCGTCGTCGTTGTATTATAATGTGCGTCTCCGTGAAATTACACTGGACTGATGGATACGGCGTATACGCTGAATCCCAGCTGTACGTCAGTCCTAGAAAATAAAGAGGGATAATCTCAGTAGGAAAAAAACAACAACTCATGAACCCTTTACCCGTGAACAAGACATGTCCGTCTCATTAAAGAAAGTAGGCGTGGCTTATGCCAATCAGAATCTCACGCTTGGTGCATTTTTAGTCATAATAAAGGAAAATGAATGAAGTGCATTGTCTTTTCTAATACACCTCCCCCCTGCAAAAACGCACGCCAGAAAGAGTTTAACGAGAAGAAATCAATCTACATGTGAAATATTCTGGAGCTTCTCGTTATATTAGCGTAAACGTATCACCAGTTTTTAATATGGAAAGGCAACCAAAAGCGGAACATAATTCTTAAAGGAGCCACGTACCGTTTTTAACAATTAAACAAACCAACAATGAAATTTACAAGAAAATGAATACTAAGAGTGTATTATATATATAAATATATTACGAGTATTATAAATATTTCCAGAGTAAAATACAGAATGAAATAATCCATAATTGTATTAAAGGGAGGGATTTTGAGCGAAATATATAAGTATATAAGATCTGTTACAGTTATACAGTTAATTATTCAAAACAATGAAAATATTTAAATAATGCACATTTTATATTTATTTATATAATAGAAATGAGTCGATTCAATCCAATGCGAAAAAAATGAGTGGCTACTTTCATTTTAAAAACGTCTGTGTGATGAAATATTTGAATCTATTGACAGAATATTGATACGACATTCGAATTGTATTGACAATGCATTTACAGACAGACAAAAGCAGGTCGTCTCTGCTCCACCCACAAAAGCGCAACACCGCCTTCCGAGTCGCACCAAATCCCCCGACAGTCCCGCGTTCTCTCATTAAAATGTTCTAGAATATTAACTACACGTCCCTGCTGACCTGCGCGTGCTGGCGGAAAAGGTCCCGAGTTCCCAAGACGTCGTGTTTCTTTACTGTACTGCGATAAACACCGTACAGCCTCGGGTTCTGCGTTTCCATCCCGCATTCTTTCCTGCAGTCCTTTTCCTCACATGAAAACGGAACTTCGGAATTTTTCCGCAGTGAAAAGTCAATAAATCTGAACCGAAAGGAATTTTTTTTACTGTTTTTTATTTTTAGTATATAATAGTATATTTTTTTACTAAAATAAAGGAATTATTTGTACATTTTTTGACGCAACAGTGACTCGATTTGGGGAAAGATTTTTAAAAAAGGATGAAAACTTGTACACGAATTCCTAAACACTAAAAAACTGCTTTAATATAAATGTATGAGTGTTTGTTTATTTATTTATTTATTTTTAATTCCGAAGTTCATCACCGTGGGAGGAAGGTGAGCGAGCTTTCCATCACGACGCTCTCAAGGGCGATGAGTCAGCGCTTTACAAGAGCGGACACTAATCTTTACCAAGTAAACAAGAAAAAGTGTTTTTAAAAGTTTGAAATTAGTTTTTTTTAATAGTCGATCGTCATGACTTTCCGCTTCTTCCAAGATTTGCGCTAACATTCTTGTACGTCATTCGCAGGTCGTTGCATGGAAGATATTAATCGGATTATTTTATTACATTTATGTTATGAAACGAGGGAGTGGGTTATCACGTTCGCCTCACACCGCCAGGGTCCGGGTTCGATTCCCGTCTCGGCCATGTGTGTGTGGAGTTTGTGCATGTTCTCCCCGTGCCTCAGGGGGTTTTTCTACAGGTTCTCCGGTTTCCTCCCCCGGTCCGAAAACATGCACAGTAGGTTGATTGGCACCTTGGAAAATTGTCCCTAGTGTGTGTGAATGTGAGTGTGTGTGTGTGTGTGTGTGACGTTTTTCATTTTTGGAAAGAAAAAAAAAAGCTACTTTTTTTATTGTTGGTTTGAAGTGTAAAATATGGGACGTGGCTCCTTTAAGAATTGTGTTCCGGTTGCTTTTCCATATAAACTGGTGATACGGTGTTTAGGTTATACGGAAGCGCTTTATTGCGTTCAGTAAAAATGCGCTTTATTGCAGTAATACGGATTTGGGAATGCGATGCGCTTGCGTAAGGTTCTGTACGGTAATATACGCTAATATAGTGAGGAGATCAGACCTGTTGTGAATGCGCAGCTAGGGGGCGTCATTGGGGGGAAATTTAGGAAGCGTGAGTGAATGCACTGAACGTTTATTTATTTATTTGTTATTGTATGTTCTTTGTTGTTGTTTATACACCAACACGACGCAGAATGAAGGCGCAGATCGCTCACATGCGTTAATAAGATTAGTGCCGTTAACGTGAATTTGCGTTAATTCCTTAATAACTTTGACAGCTCCGTTTTAACCAGACAAATTAATCCAGGTCTTAAAGAACAGGTGGACATAATAAGGAATCTTAATGTCCAGACAGAAGGAGAGAGACAGAGAGACGAGAGCGGCGAGAGAGAGAGAGAGACCGGATAAAGACGCTTGCAATGTACACAAAAGCACACAGGGAAGCGATACTGCAAGTTTCCTCCCGAGAATAAATATTCATGATGCAATCGCTCTGTCTCTCCATCCGTCCAGAAGCCATTCCGAGAACTGAGACCATAAAAATCCGCTCATCCACAGGATCATGACTCAGACTGGGATTAATACATCGACACTAAAGGTGGCGAGATGGGAAGAAAATGTGTTTCTTCGTGATATGCACATTACTGTAGGTGGAGGAGTGTTTGGACGTACAAAAGAAATCAGTGCTTAGTCATAACGCTACAGACTGAAAAGGGTGGGGGGGGTGAAAAAGGAAAAAAAAAGGGATGGTAAAAACGGGGAAAATATTGTCGATTGCATTCCGGAAGTAGATAACGGGAGCAGCGAGAACGCTCCTAATCCACGACGGAGAGACGTGAAGAAAATAACAGGATTACTCTCACACACAGCGACATACATATATATATATATATATATATATATATATATATATATATATATATATATATATATATATATATATATATATATTTATTTACGGCATTTGGCAGACGCACTTATCCAGAGCGACTTACAACTGAGCAATTGAGGGTTAAGGGCCTCGCTCAAGGGCCCACTAGTGGTAGCTTGGCGGTTGTGGGGTTTGAACCTGTGATCTTCTGGTCCAGAGGCCAACACCTTACCACTAAGCCACCACCTCCCTATATATATATATATATATATATATATATATATATATATATATATATATATATATATATTGTAGATATTTATAAATTCCCCTTAGGGCCTCAGGGACAGACACAGTTCCGGAACGGAGACGACGCTGCCAGATTTTCCGATCCGTGTTTACAAGATTAGACTTCCAAACGAGGTTGCGTCGAATCCAAGCCGAGCCAAAAGCGACACTTTGTGTAAAAACGTCTCCGAATCGTTTCTGCACTGGTTTTAGTCCAACGCATATTTATTAAACTCGGAATTTAATCAGCGCTTATTCCCAAAATGAATCCTGCAGGATTTAAAGATATCCCGAGCCCACCTTTGTCATTAGGCTTCATTTGCATATTGAAACGTGATTGGCTGTTGGGTTTTGTGACGCAATAATACCTCCTTTCCTAATTTAAAACCACAAAAAAAACAAAAGAAAGAATGATATAAAAAAGAGAAGCGCGTGCCGTAACTTCTCTCTGCTGCCACGCCGAACGTTCTCGCGTTCCCATACGGGCGGAATTCCGCTCGTGCGTGCAAACGAGCGTTCGTGACTCATTAGCTCAGGGACTTGAGACTTTGCTCCGGTGGCTCGACATGAAGCAAAATACATCGCGGCGTGAACAATGGCAACCCGCTCAAGCGCACACAAGGCAAACCGGGGCTCCGGTGTAACCATGGAGCCGGTTACCAAGGTGAGGAGCACGCTCGCACTTTTCTCCCACAAACAGAGATACGCACAAAGCAAGGAGGAGAGAAAGAGAGAGAGAGAGAGAGAGAGAGAGAAAAAAAGAACAATATTCCTCTATTTTATGTGAGAACCTGCTAATAAAAAGGGACTTAAGCCATTGAGGGAGTCGAACTCTGTCTTTAAAAGAAAGAACGAAAGAAAGAATGAAATAAAGTTTAATTCTCAGGATTCATTTTTCATTTATGCACTTTTTTTTCCAGGTGTTTTTGTGCACAAACACGGATTTGGACCGAAATAAAGCATTTCTAGGAGCCATTTGTGGTCTCGGGATTAAACTCGGTGCGAAAGCTCACCTGAAAACGATCAGGGCGTTCCGGAGGCATGTTAGGGGCGTGTACTTGGCGGTGTTCCAAAATAAATATTCCCCAAGCGCGATGAACAAAATAGTTTGCGGTACTTAATTATTTAATTATTTATTGCGGTATTTGTTATTTAATTATTTATTCAGGAACGGCACTTGGAAGCAACCGGATGCATGAATTTGACCCCGATTTGGATTAATCCGCGTAAAAAATGTGAATTATAAGTAAATATCATGCTGTATCTGTTATATGGCGAGTATTTATTTTCGTTCTTGAAAACGAGTGAAAACACCAAAGAGTTCCAGAATGAACATCCATGCTGATGATCTCGACACTACCAGCGCCGCGCTCTGGATTCCTGCGTCGGCATCGTCTCCATGAATAAGCAATGGCTTCTGCGGCACGGCGAGCCGAAAAGATGCGCTTTCCGCACCCGCCGCCATGTTCCGAATGTAAATGACGGGAAGGGATGTGACTAAAGCGCTTATGTGAACTTCACACGTTTTTTTTCCTTCCTTTTTTCCCTCCTCCTCCAAAAAAAAAGCAGCATCACTGATTAACTCAGATTTTTACGTGGATTTCTGTCAAAGATTCTTTTTCGTGACGGTGTAACGCTTCCAAAACATGAAGGATTATGTGTCGTATGCGCTAGTGGATCAAAACCATAAATCCCGCCCCCCTCCTTTTCAGTTTACTCCTTACTAGCTCTCCGATTTCCTTATATGGTCAAAGCTTCCTGTCTTTTTTCGCATAGCTAATGAGCGTCGGGATTGTCTTTCTATGGCTAATTTATTCAACTTTAAACAGTAAACAATAAAAACAACAAATGTTCCAACTTATATATGATAAATACTTTTAAAATACAAATAAATAAATACATTTAAATACATTTTTGGTTTTTACTGAGGTAAAATTCACCAGCAAAATTTTTACCTCACAAAAATCGCTCCGCCTGCCTCGAACGAGCCGCTTTGCTTTTATATAACACTTAATACACAAGAAATAAATAGCAAGCTACATTTAAGGCACAAAATAAACAAACAATTATTTTACTGACTGCTTATTTTTAATCGATCCGCTTCCTTTTTTTTTAATCTAGCACGGACAATTCAAACGCTACAGGATTACCTTTTTGGATCATTAGCATCTGGTACAACAATGGGTCATTGTACTAGCCATGATACGGCGCCCCCTGCAGGACAGAGGGTTAATGGCCTTGCTCAAGGATCCAAGAGGGGGACTCGAACCTCAAACCCACCAAACTTCCTTCCGATAAGCGCCTTAACTACCGAGATACACCCCTCCCCCTTCCAGTTTACAAAAACAACAACAAACAAACAAAAACAAACACAATAAATGCTGTATGTAATAATGAAGACGCCAGGACAAAGCGATACGACTCTCCATCTCTCCGTCTTTGCTGTTCTACCTCTCTCCCTCTCTCCGACTCCCTTTACTCCATCTGACACTCGTCACATCCTGCCTCATCCTGCCTCTTTCCATTCTTTGTCTTCGTCCACCCCTATGTCTATTCCATCCATTTCTATCGGTCACTTTTCTCTCTCCATCATTTGCCGGTCTCTCGATCTCTCTACATCCTCACTGTTGTCCTGTTTTTCTCCCCATATTCCTTTGTCTTCCACCGTCCTCTTTCTCTCCGTCTGTCAGGGTTTATAACCAGGGAAACCCAATCCCAGCTTAAATGTCAGATCCGTACCACCTGGTCACCTTCAAAGTGCTGAGCGAGAGTGTTAGGGGATATTCCCGGACAAGAACATCATCACCATCATCATCATCATACTCACACGGCACAATTTACATTTACATTTGAGGGTTAAGGGCCTTGCTCAAGGGCCCACTTGTGGCCACCTAGTGGTGGTGGTGGGATTTGAACCTGTGATCTTCTGATGTCCAGAGGCCAACGCCTGAACCACCTCCCCATTGCTTACTGTAGAAAAATAGCAGTACAGTGTAATCCTGGAAAACGTGCTGACCGAAATCCCCAAAGAAGACTTCCAGGACACGATGGCAGGAACGCCGGGAACGCCGGGAACGCCGCATTTCTGTACAACATGGAGATAAATCATTTCTTGTAATAACCTTCTCAGCCTGAACGGGAAGATATGACGCCACGAAGCCGGGGACTTTTTTTAGGGATATTCTGCGACCTTCCGAACGCCCATGTAGAGAAACGCGCGCGATGGAAAGCCGTGATTTCCGGAGGGACAGTGCTCGGACGCGGGACATGTCCGTCTGCCTCTTTACAAGGCTTCTGGATGCTGTAAACAGACCAGCTGGGAATGATGGAGTCATAATCTCACATTAAAAATAATCGCATTCTGCCTGTCTATTTACAGATCAACTCCACAGTGATTTGGGACGAGCGCCGCTGCTTCTGATTAACCCCATTCTGATTTCCCAGGCAAGTCCGTTTATGTAACTCCGCCCCTTCCAGAAAGCCAATCACTGTGCCAAATGAAAATGAACGGCCAATCACTGTGATTGTGGAATTGCGTGATCAAGATGGCTGCCGAGTGCAGCATAACTGTACTGAAGAACTGATGACGTTCCCAGTGAAGGAGGTGTGGCCTCTGTGCCTTTCTGTTTTCTGAAGAGGGTGTGGCCTTTGTGGCAATTTCACTGGAGAAGGTGTGGCCTCTGTGACAGTTTTAGTGAAAGAGGTGTGGCCTTTTCTAACTGCCAGTTTCGTTGAGTAAGCTGTGAACAATATGAATGAAGGAGGTGTGGCCTTGGGGTCAATTCAGTGGATGAGGTGTGGCCTCTGATTCCTGCCAGTTACAATAAAAAGGGGTGTGGTCTTTGGCATTTTTAATGAAGGAGGCGTGGCCTCTGTTCCTGTCAGTTACAGTTCGATGAAGGAGGTTATGGCCTCAAAGTCGTGGCAGTTTCAATAACAAGGGGTGTGGCATCTGGCAATTTCAGTGAAGGAGGTGTGGCCTCTAACTTTTGCCAGTTTCAATCAAAAGGGGTGTGGTCTCATTTTTATGGGGGGGTGTGGCGGAGTCTTGCCAGTTTAATAAAAAGGGGTGTGGTGTGACAATAACAATGAAGGAGGTTATGGCCTCTGTGGCAATTTAAGTGAAGGAGGTGTGGCCTCTAACTCTTGCCAGTTTCAATCAAAAGGGGTGTGGTCTCATTTTTGATGGGGTGTGGCCTAGGTCTTTCTAGTGAAGGAGGTGTGGCCTCTAACGCTTACCAATTTCAATCAAAAAGGGGTGCGGTCTCATTTTGATAGGGGTGTGGCCTGTGTTTTGCCAGTGAAGGAGGTGTGGCCTCTGCGTCAATCTCAGTGACTTCTGTTTGAAAAAAACGAAATATAATCTTTTCACACCATATTGGCTCGCTCATTTCAACAAAATGTCCACACACCGACCCACACACACAAACATTTGTCCGTTTGGTTGGAAAAGAAGATCTCGCCTGGGCTTCGTCTCTCATTCCATCTGAGCACGTCAGCGTCGATTTGCTCACAGCGGCCGACGCAGTGAACGCCTTCAGCACAGACCGGCACGGGGTGGGAAAGGAACGCTGCACAAATATCTCCATTCATCAGCTTATACAATTCTCTCACACACACACACACACACACACACGCGGCTGAATAATATTCACATACCAAACCATAATAATATAAACAATTACTTATGATATTGAGGGTGAGTGGGTTGAAACTGGCGAGGGAAAAGCCGCACCCCCCCCCCGTGGAGATCTCGGATTTCCGCTGACCTTCCGAAGACATTTGCATACACTGGCTCCTCTAAATTGCACCTAGGTATGAAAATCGGTGTGTACGGTGTCCTGGAATGGACAAGTGGCCAAACCCGAGCGAATAAATGAACAAACAAACAAATAGCTAATCATTTATTTCCACTATGAGATGAAAACACATCGGTGAAACGTGAGACACTGCACGTCTCGGCACTCGTAACCGATTAACGCAGAAACGTCCGCCTTTTCCGAGTCCTCTCTCAACCTGTGGCATTACTGAATTACTCACGGCTCACTCACATCGAGCTGCTCCGGGTTCCTCTCAGCGCACAGAGGATACGCCACTTCTGGATGGGATCCATTAGGAAAGGGGGGGAGGGGGTTGGGTGGGAATAATGCCAGCATGAGAGATGCTTAGTTAGAAAGTCTGGATCTCGATCTGGAGAGATTCTCTAAATAAAAACGCTTCCTTTGCCCGATCCCGCTGTGAAATCCAGTGAAGGACAGAGAAATCAGAGTCCGACTAAACAAAACACCTGTTTTTTCTCTTCAGGAATCAAATGACGATCCACTAGATCCCCGAATGTGTTTTTTTCGAGATTTATACCTTATTCAGCCACAAGGGGCGCAGCAAGACATGCACTGAGGGAACATATCTTGATGGAGCGGAATTCATCCGGCGCCTACCCGAACCTTACCATGGACAGATAATAATTCCACGGCGGGGTGTTTAAGGTGTGGCGGATAAATACAGCAAAATGAAACGGCAAAAAAAACAAACAAACAAAAAAAAACAAATCTGGTAATTTTCCAAAATAAAACATCGTTCAGAATCAGATAATAAATAAATAAAACGGGAAAAATGCCCGAGTACTTCCAGTGAAGGAGGTGTGGCCTCTAACTCTTACCAATTTCAATCAAAAGGGGTGTGGTCTCATTTTGATGGGGGTGTGGCCTGAGTCCTTCCAGTGAAGGAGGTGTGGCCTCTAACTCTTGACCAATTTCAATCAAAAGGGGTGTGGTCTCATTTTGATGGGGGTGTGGCCTGAGTCCTTCCAGTGAAGGAGGTGTGGCCTCTAACTCTTACCAATTTCAATCAAAAGGGGTGCGGTCTCATTTTGATAGGGGTGTGGCCTGAGTCCTTCCAGTGAAGGAGGTGTGGCCTTCTAACTCTTACCAATTTCAATCAAAAGGGGTGTGGTCTCATTTTGATGGGGGTGTGGCCTGAGTCCTTCCAGTGAAGGAGGTGTGGCCTTCTAACTCTTACCAATTTCAATCAAAAGGGGTGTGGTCTCATTTTGATGGGGGTGTGGCCTGAGTCCTTCCAGTGAAGGAGGTGTGGCCTCTAACTCTTACCATTTTCAATCAAAATGTCCACACACCGACCCACACACACAAATATCAGCAAAACAGCAAAATAAAACAGCAAAAAAACAAAACAAAAAAAAACAAATCTGGTAATTTTCCAAAATAAAACATCATTCAGAATCAGATAATAAATAAATAAAAGGGAAAAAAATGCAAGTAATGTGTTCTTTCTGTGCAGCCCGGTCCAAACTGACCCGCTTTCGTGGAACTGCGTCGTCATGCTAGAACATTAAATGCCTCCAAAGCGATGGTGTGACGCGACGTGGTGGTAACACACTTTTTTTTCATTGCTGGGAAATGATTCTGTCGTGCACGCAGCAATCAAAGGCGCGTTTGAGATTTGCAAGGTCACGCAACACCCACACGGTATCGACAGCGCATCACATGACCAGCCCAGTTTCATACAGGAACCAAGAATCTCTTTCATTACTCCATCACTGCTCAGGTTTGGTCTTAAAGTGGATTTGGACGTGAACAGGACGTGCTATAAAGGGAAAGCAAATTAGATTTCCTTTTCTTTTCCAATCCGGAAAAATGTATCCGAACATCACTCGCGCGCTTTACGCTACAATATTTCCCATTTTTCTGTTTCCGATTCATTGATATTTAAGACCATTTTTCTAAATCAAAATAATGCAGATTTAGGACACGGTGGTTTAGCGGTTATCACATTCGCCTCAAACCGCCAGGGTCCGGGTTCGATTCCCGTCTCGGCCATGTGTGTGTGGAGTTTGTGCATGTTCTCCCCGTGTCTCAGGGGGTTTTTCTCCGGGTTCTCCGGTTTCCTCCCCCGGTCCAAAAACATGCACGGTAGGTTGATTGGCACCTTGGAAAATTGTCCCTAGTGTATAAATGTGTGTGTGTGTGTGTGTGTGTGTGTGTGTGTGTGTGTGTGATGGGTTGCATTCCATCCAGGGTGTATCCTGCATTAATACCCATAGACGCCTGAGATAGACACAGACTCCCCGTGACCCGAGAGAAATCGGCTAAAGCGCTAGAAGACGAATGAATGAATAATGCAGATTTATTACCATTGCAATAATACTTGAGACCAGATTGTCCGACCACTAGATGGCGCCTGATTCGCCGCTCGCATACGAGAGTAACGGAATGGAGAAACTCGGACTATTGGTCAGAAGACCTCGTCCCCCCGACTGCTTCCAAGAACAATAAATAAATAAACAAACACAGACGAATAAACTGAAGTGCATGTAAATACCAGAAGCACCTGTGAGGAAGAAACCGTTTCCGCCGCAAATGTTTTCGATTGTGCGTTGTACTTCCTGTGGGATTCCCACACTGTGTGCGTTACGCCATTGTTTCATCTCCGGAACGACCAACACTTTGACCGAGCGAAGATTCCCAGCACACTTTGTGTGTATCCACTGATAATATAAAAACAATATCACACAGCATTAAGTCTAGTTTTTGAACACGCCAGTAGAGGGCAGCACACGGCGGCACGCACAGTCACACAGTCCTTCATAAATGTACAGAAAGTCCTGTTTATTGTAAAACAGTTTGTGGAGGTCGGGGGCGCAAACCGCACGAGGGACGGGATATTTGTCCGGAACAAAGCCTTTCAAAGCAAAACGTCATTGTTTATTGTTTTTTACTGCTGCTATTTTTGGGGGTTGAAAAACGTCGGCCGCGAGCTGAAAGAGAGCGGGCCGGAGCGCGACGCCGGTGGTTCTCCGGAGACGGATCGGAGGGTCTGCGCGCCCACAGACATACCGCGCAGGCTGCCATCTGTGACTCCACCGCGGTGCCCCCTGAGCGAAAGATGCCCAGCTGGCACTCCGTCGCTCGGTTTGAGACGCAGCCAACACGAGGGCGCATTTTCACATTAGAGTTCTGGCAGGATTTCAGACTCTCAGGCTTTTTCGGCCACTCTGGGTTACTGTGAACTCCGTGACCTCTTTATTCGCTACGGCAACTCTTTACACCCCCAGACCATTAATCAGGACTTTATTTATTCAGTGTAAATAAACTTTGCAGGGGGGGGGGTGTTCATAAGCTATAATATAAACACGAGAGAGTGGAATGCATGTCTGGACCTGTTGATGCATTCCTGAGAGGTTAACGTGGCCAGAACATGGAATAATACAGAGTAATATACCGCTTTTATTCCATGAAATTCCATGATATTCCAGGACCGCTGTAATGTATGCATGACCACCACCACAAAGACGCCACTAGGGGCCCTTAAGCAAGGCCCTTAAGTTGTAAGTCACTCTGGATAAGGGCGTAAATGTAATATAATGGCATGCACATGACAGATTACTAATGACTGAAACTAATCCCGACATTACTCCTTATTTCCCGGTAAATTCCCATACAGGAATATTTCCCCAAAACATTTCCTTATTCAACCCTCATTCAGAGGCCGCCGTTATTTACAGCCCGAATCGATTAATCTTCCCACACGGGGTTAAAGACGAAACGAGGTCAGTCTCGGAATATCTCTCCGTGAATGACACGTCGCAAAACATCTCCCAGCTACAGCGCTCGCTGGAATCTAGGCCAGCGCTCGGCGTGATGCGATTCCTCTGCACCGCTAACAGCGCACTGGACGCGCTTCCTGTTTGTCCTCATCTGGGAATAAACCCGAGTGATTCGATTGAGGGAAAAGTGTGTGTGAGTGTCAGTGTGAGGAGGGAAAAAATAGAGAACAGCTGCAGGAAATAGGAAATGCTCGTTTGTAGGGGAATATTAGAAGGGAGTGGGGGGAGGGGGGGGGGTGTAGTCTCAGAGAATAACCTGCATAAGCATATGGCTTTCCAGATTAACAGATTAGTTTGTTAACAGGTAAGACACACCGGGACACGGGACTAATGCGCAGATCACTTTACACCCATATCACGTCCCAACATCGGCATCCAGACTAGGAAAAAAATCAACAGTCTGTATTGTGTGTATTAGGTTTCAGTAAAAACAGGTGTGTGTGTGTGTGTGTGTGTGTGTGTGTGTGTGTGTGTGTGTGTAAAACCCGAGGTACTTTTTATCGATTAGGGGATTTTATACTGGGGGTATTTTAATTTTTTTTAAGAGACCACCAGAGTCATGAAAGAAAGAGCAGCGAGGGAATAACGAGCATGTCTTGACTCGGCTCAATTAAAACTCAATTAATAATCTGCATAATGATAAAAAATAATGATTCATTTATTTATTAATAATAATAATAATAATAATCTAATAATAATAATAATAATAATAATAATAATAAAAGAAAATGGCACTCTTTTTTTTATTTAAAAATCTGTTAAATTGCACATGCTCCAGGTGTAGGGGTTCACAGCCCAGGACACAAGCCGAAACACACACACACACACACACACACACACACACACACACACACACACACACACACACACACACACACACACACACACAGCAATGGAAGACATTGCGCAAAAAAACTCCACACACTAGTTATGGGTCATGCAGAAAGGGGGAGACACACCTTTGAGGTATAAGAGACACACGTGTAGATGGACGGTCACGTGGAGAAAATTATCTGCAGCAGGGTTTGAAGGTTCGGGGTTTGAGGGTTCGGGGGGTTTGAAGGTTCGGGGTTTGAGGGTTCGGGGGGTTTGAAGGTTCGGGGTTTGAGGGTTCGGGGGGTTTGAAGGTTCGGGGTTTGAGGGTTCGGGGGGTTTGAAGGTTCGGGGTTTGAGGGTTCGGGGGGTTTGAAGGTTCGGGGTTTGAGGGTTCGGGGGGTTTGAAGGTTCGGGGGTTTGAGGGTTCGGGGGGTTTGAAGGTTCGGGGGGTTTGAGGGGTTCGGGTGCTTACCTTGTGGAAACGGATTGGGCTGGACCACGTGCAGGAAGGCGCGCATCATGTTGAAGAGCAGGCCGATCGGCCCCGGTTCGTAATACGCCACGGTCTCATAAACCACCGCAGGTACTGAACCGAAATCTAACGGCGCGGCGGGCGGAGCTCCGGGAGGCGAACCGCCGACGCTGCTGCAGGAGCTCCACCGGCAGCAGAAGCAGACGGCGAGGAGGAGCAGCGCCATGGCCGGTGTGCGCATCGTGACACCGAGCGGACAGAAAACACCGAGCGGACCGTGCAGGTGCGCGCGCGCGCGAGTGCTCGCTCCAAATTCCCCGAGCACCGGGAGGAGGAGGAGGAGGAGGAGGAGGAGGGAGGAGGAGGGCAGGGGGCGGGGGGGGGGGATTAGGATTCAGGACGAGCGGAGAAATAAATAAATAAATAAATGCAGGCACACTGGAGGATCACGGCGTGGTTTTGGCATTGAGGTTCATGATGTCCCGTTTTACTCCACAGCGCAGGTCTCTCTCCGTGTCTCTCTCTCCGTGTCTCTCTCTCTCTGTGTCTCTCTCCGTGTCTCTCTCTCTGTTTCTGTGGGTTTCTCAACTCGTTTCTCTTCTCCTCCTTCTCCAGCGTGTTTTTTTTCCCCCTGCTACAGAAAACCATTGATCCTGGTGACACTGGAAAGCGCGCCCCCTGGCGGAATAACGGGAGTATCGCACTATGTAGAAACACGCCTTGAATTACAAATAAAATGCTTGTCAATCTGAATACAAAAGTCATGTGTGTTTTTTTTTTTTTACTAATGTTATTAACGCGCTGTGCGCTACTATGTGAGTGATCTGCTCCTTCCCTCTGCGTTGTGTTGGGCGTAAATGAAACGAAGAAACGAACAAACAACAAAACAAACTAAATAAATAAACGTTCAGTGCATCCACTCACTCTTCCTAAATTTCCCCTCCAATTACGCCTACTGCGCATGCGCATTCACAACAGGTACGATCTCCTCACTATATTAGCGTATATTAGCGTATGGAACCTTACGCAAGCGCATCGCATTCCCAAATCCGTATTACTGCAATAAAGCGCATTTTTACTGAACGCAATAAAGCGCTTCCGTATAACCTAAACACCGTATCACCAGTTTATATGGAAAAGCAACCGGAACACAATTCTTAAAGGAGCCACGCAGAATATTTAACAAAAAAATGACATTGAAATTGACAAGAAATAATTTAATTAAAGCAAGAAATGAATATGAAATAATATTTAATAAATAATAATATTACTATTATTAAAATAAATATGAAATAATCAATAATTGTATTAAAAGGGAGAGATTTTGAGTGAAATGTATATCATTAAAACATCTGTTACAGTATTAGAAACAGGAAAAGTGTTTATTTATGGTACACTGAAAACGTATACACGAGATTAACGTGTAATTAATGTAAGATTTAATAGTCATGCTTCAGTAGGATTTGGAAAACAAAAAAACCACATGACTGACGTGCTGATAGTGCGACATGACGGGACATGTTTATCACCATTGATGATTTATTAGTTAAATCCATGCATATACAAATAGCCGACAAAAGATACAGGAAAAAGTCGTTTTTTGTCATTTTCTCCTGCTTTATCAGGCTGAACCGGGTTCCATCTTTTCGGCGGCGTGATCTTACAAGCAAAGGTCAAAGTTTCCACTGTTAAAGCTCAAAAGCATGACCGCGGCGTGAACTGGCATCATGTGCAAAAAGAGTGAGGAGAAGGACGGGCAGAGGGACGCAGAGGGAGGTGAAAGGGAGAGGCGGCGGAGGCGGCCTGTAAGGCGATTAAGCCTCTAAACCTCGGGTTTGACTGGAACTGGATTAAACACACGAGTGGTCTGAAGGTCATCGGTACTCGACGACACGCCACAAACACAAACACCACGATCGTCGTATTGATGTGCGAGAGGACTTTGTAAATCTAGAGAAAGAAAACACTTTCTTCTAAAAAGAGCAAGTCGATGTCACCTACAAAACAGGGATAACGCTAGGGACAAGCCAAACTCTAGTGCTAGCACGTTCGCCTCACACCGCCAGGGTCCGGGTTCGATTCCCATCTTGGCCATGTGTGTGTGGAGTTTGTGCATGTTCTCCCCGTGTCTCAGGGGGTTTTTCTCCGGGTTCTCCGGTTTCCTCCCCCGGTCCAAAAACATGCACGGTAGGTTGATTGGCACCTTGGAAAATTGTCCTTAGTGTATGAATGTGTGTGTGTGTGTGTGTGCCCATAGACGCCTGAGATAGACACAGACTCCCCGTGACCCGAGGGAAGATCGGATAAAGCGCTAGAAGATGAATGAAAGAATAATGGTAGGGACGGGTGCAGATCAAGGCTACTGGGCTACTGATCGGAAGGTCGGAGGGGATTCGAGCCCCGGTATCGCCAAGTTGCCACTCTTGGGTCCTTGAGCAAGGCCCTTATCCCTCTGTGCTCCATATGTATCGTCACCCGAAGGAACTCCGACCTCGACCCTACTGATTACCTTCGGGATGAGTGTGAGCATCGAGTGCACCCCCGACCTACATCACCTACATCATTAACACATCACTAAACACTCTTTATTCACAAGTCGCCAAACACACATCTTCCCGGCAGAAGGAATGATAAGAGCAAATCAGGATGTGGAATGTGAATCACATGACCAGGCGTCCGCAATGTAATGTATATCACATGTATAACACAAACTAATAATTATGGAATACTAAATATACGTTTATGAATCAATTCAAAACACACACACACACACACACACACACACACACACACACACACACACACACACACACACACACACACACACACACACACACACCTGCATTGCTGGTTTAATGACGCATTCAAAATATAATCGACATGCCTTTAGTATGAAATCTGGACCTGCTCACTAGGAATGAGAACTCACCCAAAACCCCGCCCACTTAACCCTAAAGCCCCGCCCCTCTCCCCACCCCTTTCCTGAGTGTACACACACACACACACACACACACACTGATTATGATTTTAACCTTTTAGTTACTGATAATTAAATTAAAAAAAAATGACATGCAAGTCATTCAGGGTGGAGTTTTTTTTCTTGCCAATAATGTAAACAATAATTAGTTGTTGTTTTGTTTTTTTTTACAAATAAATTAACTTGTAAACACGTCACAATAAAATCATATATAAATCATTTTCTTATATTCTATCAGTTAATCAATCAAATTTAATACCCGATATTTTCCCCCCAAAGCAATGATTTTAATTCTTGATGATAAAAATGAAAAATAAGGGTTTGTTAATGTAAGAAAACACTTGTTGTTAAAGCTGCTGCAGCATAAGTGTTAATATGAACTCAAATCCTATTAACTGTAAACAAATGAAAACAAAAATAGTGTTTTCTAAGAGAAATGCAAAATTTGTTTGTTTTTCTTTTTCAATAAATGCATACAGTTCTATTTTCATATAAAAATCCTGCTGTTTATTTTACAGCGATATAAATTTGATAGAATCACTGGGTTGCCTTCACTTGTATTAATCATCTTTTTTTTTTAAACGTCTGAAACGACGGCCGAATGTTCAGGACAGTGCAGATCCGAAATACCGCGCGCTCGAATCGATTGGACTATCCTGGACTCCGCCCCCCTATCAGGGTCATGTGACTGTGCCAGGCTACCATGGACGGCGAATTCTCCGTCGCTGGAATGTTCGTCAGGTTTTCTCCTTTACTTTACTGGTCCTGTGCGTCCTCGCCGGCCCTCTCTCCCCCGCCCCCTCCCCCCGCCCCGCCGGACCGTGGACCCCGTGTTGAGGGTCGCGTCTCTGAGCCGGATCCGCGGCGTTTAAAGTATGCGGTTTCCGCACAGGGTGAAGCGATCGATCTCCAGCAGGTCTTTGTTCGGCGTTCTGTGTTTGAGCTCGGTGCCGTGAGGAGTCGCGCCCGTCTCCTCCTCTGCTTCACACGCAACCTCTGGATCGGCCTGGCCGGTTTCCATGGAGACAGGGTTGGGGATTGGGGAGGGCGGGGGCTGTGGTGTGCGTGGGGTAGGTTGCTTGGTGATGGAGGTGGAGAAGGGGGTGGGACGCTGGGCTTTTGGCTTTTCTGAGTAGAGGCAGAGAGAGAAATAAAAATAGAACATTTACACAATATTACAGAACATTACTGGAATGTCGGTCACCGTCTAAACCCAAATTCCCAAATTCCCAGACTTTCACCGACTACAAACGGTGAATTTCCACCACCTATAATGGAGGAAAAATCTAAATGTGCAAAACCCTCGTTATTCTATTCATTTAGGCATCTACGCTATTAATACAACATCAATGATAACATGAAATAATTCAATAATTCATCATTTTTACGCAATCTATACGTTTAAATTGGTGACTAAACACCGGGCGAGAAATGCAACAGTAAATAGCGCACAATCCAATTCACTACATTTTCATTCTGTCGGTGAGAACGCACTTTACGCTAGCGAACATCGGCTACGTTCGAAAAATACATTTTAATTACAACCAGGTACATAACGATATTATTATATTGTGGAAAAATATCCTAATCATAAAAATGGACAAAAACGTGTGAAATAATGTGTAAAATCAAAATGTTAAATAAAGATAAAAATGGAATTTTGATTAATGGAAGCTAAAATGTAAAGCAGCAATAAAAAAAAAAAAAAAAAAAATAAAAATATATATATATATATATATATATAATATATATATATATATATATATATATATTAAAGAAAAAAAATATATTAAAGGAAAATTTTTTTTTTTCCTTTTTCTTTATATAATATATATATATATATATATATAATATATATATATATATATATATATATATATATATATATATATAATTGTAAATGATCTATTAGAAATTCCCTGATATCCGTAAATTCCCCGACACCTCCTGGTATTTCCGCAGTGTAAGTGTAGTTTTGTTACCTGACGGAGGAGGAGAT
Organism: Kryptopterus vitreolus; assembly: GCA_030449085.1. Taxonomy (NCBI): domain Eukaryota; kingdom Metazoa; phylum Chordata; class Actinopteri; order Siluriformes; family Siluridae; genus Kryptopterus; species Kryptopterus vitreolus. Next base: position 8,361,182 of record JACRUU010000004.1, read on the forward strand.
GCGGCGTGGCTGGGTGTCCTGGGTGTCCTGGGTGTCCTGGGAGTCCTGGGACACTTTTTGGGCGCTGGAGTTTTGGGTTTATCGAACAGCTTCTCCTCCATGTTGGCTTCTTTGACGTAGTGGCAGGATTTCCCGAGCAGAACGATGCTGTTCAACACCTTCAGGGTGATCATTCTGAAGAAAAACAGAATAAAACATCTGCACTGGGCTTGCTCTAAACCCCAGCATGTGTGTGTGTGTGTGTGTGTGTGTGTGTGTGTTTTAGTTACCCGAGGTAGAAGAGCAGTAGACTGACGGATGCGAGCGCTCCCTGGATCCTCACGGAACTCATCACCACTCGGATCAGCTGCGAGACGGGGGTGGGGGGGGGGGGGAAGAGAAATACGTGTCACGCTTACGCTCGCTTGGAACCGAAAATATATAATATATATAATATAAGGAGTCTCACCAGAACGGCCAGAGGCAGTGGGATGAAGCCCATTCTCCTGGCCACGGAATCGCTGTAGTCTGTGTACGCCTTCACAAACGAGCAGATTTGTAAACACAAACAGCGAGCGCACATAACGCTAAAGCGCTTCTGGTGTCAAACAAACAAACACTCACATACTGCTGCCGGCTGCTGACCAGCTCCAACGCCAAGCTGGCTTTGTACTCTCTGTACACCTGGGAAGATACGCAGTTATAACTGTTTATCAATTATAATAACCATAAAACCTACCCAGGGCTTTAAACAATATATATATATATATATATATATATATATATATATATTATTTTATATTTTCATTCATTCATTCATTCATTCTAATTCTTCTAGCGCTTTATCCGATCTTCCCTCGGGTCACGGGGAGTCTGTGTCTATCTCAGGCGTCTATGGGCATTAATGCAGTTACACCCTGGATGGAATGCCAACCCATCACACACACACACACACACACACACACACACACACACACCACACACACACACACACACACACACACACACACACACACACACACACACACACACACACACACACTAGGGACAAATTTTCCAAGGTGCCAATCAACCTACCGGGCATGTTTTTGGACTGGGGGGAAACCGGAGAACCAGAATATATATATATATATATATATATATATATATCTATATATATACAGATATTTATTTATATATAATTTTTATTTATTTTTAATTTTATTTAAGTTTATAAAAAAAAATTTATACAAACAGATAGTGGCCCCCTATAGTCCAACACGTGGAATTACAACTGTATTTTTTCTTCTGTTTTTTAAACAAGCTCTTATAAATATATATATATATATATATATATATATATATAGATATATATATATATATTATATAATATAATATATAATAATATATATATATATATATGTTGCGAGGTAATTGAACGGATGTAAACGTTGCTCACGTCTGCATTGATGTCGTTGAATTTGGTGATAAATGCGTGCTTCACAACGTCCACGGTCACTTCCGAGGCCACCACCATGAAGACGTCTGGAAGGAGCGCCCACAAGTGATCTAAAACAAACAACAACAACAACAACACAAATACCATTACTATTCAAATAAACATTAAAGGTTTCACAATCCAGAAATCGTGAAGTGTTATTGCACGCGAGTGTAATAACGTGTCTAATCCTTATAAAACAATAAATAATAAATAACGGGTCGTGATTTGAGAATTCGAGCGGTTACGTAAACGGGTCCGGACCTGAATTCCAGGAGAACTGCTCCATGTTCCTCAGACACACAATCAGCAGCAGGATACAGTTGGTGAAACGTTCCTTAATGTCTGCAGATCCGAAAGAAACCATCATCAGTGACCAAAATACCGAAATGTAAAAAAAAATTACGTAAAAAAAAAAAATATATATAAAAAAAATAGAGGTTGACAGATTCAGAAGTCAGCTGTAGAGCGCCTCTAGAGGCGAGACCGAACACTGCATGAGATTAGCGTTATAACGATGAACTTACCGCTGTTCGACATCTGAAACAGGTTGTTTTTCTCAAACTTTTTAAAGACGCTTCCTTTGATCTCCACGAACTGAAACAGACGGGATACAAACAGCAATCTGATTGGTCAGAAGGTGTGTGTGTGTGTGTGTGTGTGTGTGTGTGTGTGTGTGTGTGTGTGTGTGTGTTATTTCAAAATGAGTTCTGCTGAATACAACAGTGTTCCTATAGCAACAGAGAGAGAGAGAGAGAGAGAGAGAGAGTGAGAGAGAGAGAGAGAGAGTGAAATATTGGCAGACAGTTGAGAAAGGGAGACAGACAGGCGCTGAGAGGGAGAGATAAAGAGCATGAGAGACAGAGAAAGAAAGAGAGGCACAGACAGAGAGAGAGAGAGAGGATATATATATATATATATATATATGGTGTGTGTGTGTGTGTGTGTGTGTGTGTGTGTGTGTGTATGTGTGTGTGTGTGTGTGTGTGTGTGTGGTGTGTGTGTGGTGTATATATATATATATATATATATATATATATATATATATATATATATATATGTGTGTGTGTGTGTGTGTGTGTGTGTGTGCTCGATCTCACATTGTTGGACATCATGATGGTCAGCAGAGATTTGTTGTGCGAGTTGAAGGCCACGTTTAACGTGGAGGCCTGGACCATGATGAGGATGGAATGCAGGACTGCGCGCAACGTTCAGGAAAAAAAAACTACATGCGTTAAAATAACAATCACACAGTAAACATTCGCCGCCGCACACGGGAAGGATACAGACGTAAAAAACAGCCATGATGAAATGCGGTATGACTCCGATGTGGGATCTTTTCCGGGACTTCGGCTCCGTGGCCGTCCAGTAGAGGGCGTCGAGAATGTCCTGGCCGAAGGAGGAGATGAGACGATCCGCCACCTGCGGGAATCCAATGCATGTCCATTTATGGAAGTGGGCGGGGCTTCTGATTTATTTATTGATAATTGATCTATTGATGTATTGATTGAATACTGGAGACGCGTTATAACGAGGAATGAGGAAATATTCGTTAATACGACAAAAATGACAAAAGTCACAATTTTGTGGCAACTTGGGGGAATAATAAAGCGCAGGGGGGAAAAAACATAAATAGAGAATATATGAACGAATATGTTCGTTAAAAATATCAGGGCATCTTTTCCACGATGTTCACTACACGAAAGTGATTTTCTCTCAGTCATGAATGCCCCGCCCACCTCCGTTCTGATTGGCCGGGAGAAAAAGGCGTGGAAGATAGAAGTGGTGGATGTTGATGGGGACTTTTTAGACTACAGAGGGAATGTTTGGGGGGAAAACACCCCCCCCCCCCCCCCCCGCCCGAATGGAACATCTTGCAGCAACATGTGACGGGACGTTACGGATCCCCTGCTGTAGATATTCTCCGCTGGGAATTGGCGAATGTGTTCCCGCTGCCGTCATCGCTTCTCCGCGGCGGGTCGCGCGTAACGCACGCCTGTCTTCTTCCATTAACGTTCGCATTCTGCCGCTGCCAATCCGACTGCTGCCGCTTTAATGCGCTTTGTGCTTTCAGGCCATCTACTGCCTCACTTACTAACGGCTCCGGAAATAATGGCACCCTTTATGCAGTCTTCTACTATAATACCTTAGAAGACTGAAGAACACAAAGGACGAGCCCAAGATTCTTCACTGTACAACCTGCTATAACCTGCTATAACCTGCTGTAACCTGCTGTAACCTGCTGTAACCTGCTGTAACCTGCTGTAACCTGCTGTAACCTGCTGTAACCTGCTGTAACCTGCTGTAACACGCTGTAACACGCTGTAACACGCTGTAACACGCTGTAACACGCTGTAACACGCTATAACATGCTATAACTTGCTACAACCTCCTACTACCTCCAGCATGTTGTAGATGATGTAGAGTTTGATGACGGACTGTCCTCGGATCAGGTGGTACATCATGGCGTAATCCACGTAGTGCATCATCGAGCAGCACAGCACCATGATCAGGCCCTTCAGCAGGTCACACACCTGAGCTGGCTGCAGAAACCGAGAGCTGCTAAAACACACAGACACACACATACACACGTTATAAACACTGTGCATACCAACCAACACCATCTATCTATTATTCATCCATCCATCCATCCATCCATCCATCATATACACATATATATGTTACACACACACACACAAAAGATTGATGTTTGGGGTCCGTCCATCTGAAGTGGTCCTCTGTGTGTGTGTGTGTGTGTGTGTGTGTGTGTGTAACATATGCAGGCGAGGTTGTACAATAAATGACACGTGAAACATCACACAGAACAACAATCGTCATGCAGGCGACAGTGAGGCGTCTCTGCGGCATACACACACACACACACACACACACACACACACACACACACACACACACACACACACACACACACACACACAGGCGGCGTGTGGAGAAAACGAAAAGATCAGCAGTGTTGACTCTGTTCTCACAGGCGGAACAGAGAAAAAGAGAAGTTTTTCCTGCTTTTTGGGAGGAGAGTGAAGAGAGAGTGAGATGAGATGATATGAGAGTGAGTGATTGAGAGTGAGATGAGAGTGAGATGATAGTGAGAGTGATATGAGAGTGTGAGATGATGAGATTGAGATGAGAGTGAGAGATATGAGAGATGAGAGTGAGATTGAGAGTGAGATGAGAGTGAGATGAGAGTGAGATGAGAGTGAGATGAGAGTGAGATGAGAGTGAGATGAGAGTGAGATGAAAGTGAGAGTGATATGAGAGTGATATGAGAGTGATATGATGAGATGAGAGTGATATGAGAGTGATATGAGAGTGAGATTGAGATGAGATTGATATGAGATTGATATGAGAGGAGATGAGAGTGATATGAGAGATATGAGATGAGATGAGAGAGATATGAGAGAGATGAGAGATGATGATGAGTGAGATGATATGAGATTGAGATGAGATGATGAGATGTGAGATGAGAGAATGATATGATGAGTGAGATGATGAGATGATGAGATGAGAGTGAGAGTGAGATGAGAGTGAGATGAGAGTGAGAGTGATATGAGAGTGAGATGAGAGTGAGATGAGATTGATATGAGAGTGAGATTGATATGAGAGTGAGATTGATATGAGAGTGATATGAGATTGATATGAGAGTGAGACGAGAGTGAGACGAGAGTGAGACGAGAGTGAGACGAGAGTGAGACGAGAGTGAGACGAGAGTGAGACGAGAGTGAGACGAGAATGAGAGTCAGATGAGAGTGAGACACGGCTGATGAGAAAACTGTCATGTGCAAAAAAAGTCTTGTTTCTCGCCGCAGATGGAAAACCCGAAGGAACGGAATGTTTGATCATTTATTCCCTGAAACTGCGAGCGGAATTTCCGCCGGGTTTGTCTGTGGGATTATTGCTGTCGTAATGAGAAACACTCGACATCCCACAGGGATCCTTTTGTTCTTGTAGCTCATTTACTCCTTCACCTTTACACGACGACACTTCTGACACCAAAACCTGACAAATCAACATCAGACTCCGGGATCTGAGATCGCTCCATGTGAGCGTTTTGGCTTCGGATACCAGAATCGATACTAGATCAATACAATACAAGTAATACAAGTACTTGTACAAAGTACAATACAAGTAACAAATAATCCGCCTCAGAAGAGAAGTGAAAAAAATATATATTTAAAAGTAATAAGAAAAGATTAATATCTTAATACTTAAAATCTGTATAAAGAAAATCACTTTAACCGGTTTTACAGCAATTATGGAGGTGCTGCCGCCTACAGATCAACTTCGGAACAGCAGTGTATGAAATACTGAATTCAGCAGTGACACTTATATACATATATACACATATATATATATATATATATATATATATATATATATATATATATATATATATATATATATATATATATATATATATACACACACACACACACATATATATATATATATATATATATATATATAAATAATATATGTATATATGTATACACATACATATATATAAACAAATGAATCTATATTTTGTGTTGCATTGAGAATAAAATATGGCTTCATGAGATTTATATTATAGAAATATAAATATTTGGAATTGGGATTGTACTTTGGAAAATGATCGAATCCCGAAGCAGAATTCCAGAGAAGGAACGAACGGTGGGATGAATGACGGAATGAATGAGTTTATGGTTTATCGTAGCGGCCTACCTGCTCCTTCGGCAGTAGGGGCACAGGGGCAAGAAAGAATATAACACAGGGGGGGGGAAAAAAATAAAAAAAAGATAAACATGTGTGCCCAGAAAGAAAGAATGAGAAAGAATATAACGAGGAGGGGGGGGGGGAATAAAAAAAAAAGATAGACATATTAAAGCTCACGCACCAAATTATGGAATCAAATGTGATCATTCAGTTATTATCAATAGTTTTGTTTTTGTGATAGAAGCGCAAATAAAATTATAATAAGAGAGTTTGAGGAAGCGTGTGTGTGCGTGCATGTGTGTGTGTGTGTGTGTGTGTGTATACCCGAGGCCACAGCAGGGGATGGTGAGCAGTCTGAGGAAGGCGAGGAGGGTTCGGAGGGGCAGGAGTGTGAACACGTAGAGGAAGGCGTCGAGACACAGGAAGCAGCCGAACATCATGAGCTGTGTGTGTGAGACGAACAGAAATCTGAGGACGTTTGGTCGTAAACACACTCTCAAAACACAACACACACAAAAGCAGGTAATATTGCGTGTACATTACGACATTATCACAACGCAAACAGGTTAGAACGTGAGAAAATTTGGACTTGGTGATAAATATCACGATACCAATACCAAACCGATACTATATCAACAATAAATAAATAAACAACCCAAACGGAATAATTGTTTGGATTTATTAATACACAGACACAATGTTGACTGTCTACTGAAACAAAGTGTTTAAACTAATAAACAAATAGTACATTTTAATTAACTGCCTTGAAAATACAGCCGACTTTTTTTAAATTACCAGTAATGATAAAAATAAAAAGTATCATATCATTTTCAAAAGCATCGCGATACCTTTCAAGGACTGATATATTGTGCGATACTAATAAATAATAAGATTGTTCCTAATGAGATAATGGAGGGGGGAAATTAAAGCAAATATTAATTTCAGTCTAAACCAAAAATAAAAGCACCCCACAGTGCATTTTTTAAAGCCAGTGATTTTTTTTTTTAAACTTATGCTTTTTAATTTATATATCTGAAATTTGCATCTAATAATACTAGTAATATACCATGCAATAATTGTGTTTCGTTTTCACAGACATTCATGTTTAAAATTTCAGCGATAAAAATGCAATTGATAGTTAAGTGATTACAATATTCAATTCATAAAATCATTTATTTAAAATTTTATTTATTTTTTTATGACACATAACTGTATCATAATCAGAATATCATGCTTAATGATTAACTATGAGACTAATTTGTGGAACAACAAACATAATAAATACAAGGTACCCGTAAATAACGTAATATGCATCTAAAAATACATTACATTAAATTATTCTTTATTACAAACACCGAGGCTTTTCACTACTAAAATCTATACCATCTCCACACACACACACACACACACACACACACACACACACACACACACACACACACACACACACACACACACACCCACGCCTCTCAAAACACTGCACACACTCCTCCATTCACTGGAGGAACAACACCGGCGCTGTGCTTCTGTGGATCGAAACGTTTGGGTTTCAACGAATGTGAGTGAACCAGGAAAAGATTCCAACGCCTCAGACTGGAAAATACGGATCACAAACCATCCGGGAAAAAAATCATTAGGAAGTAAAAACGGAATTCCTTTATTTTAATTCCGACCCACTGGTTAGTCTGTGGATCCAGTGCGCCATCTAGTGGTAGTACTTGATAATTAGGTTCATATCATGATGCATTCAGACGTTTAATCAGGGCACACACTCTCACACACACACACACACACACACACACACACACACACACGTCATTTGCAATACATTGTGATTTAAATCACTTATTATTATTTCTACCTTTAAATGTACAATGTTTATCTTCTTTATAACAGTAGATACTTCCTGAATTGTGTAATCCCATGAGAGTATTGAACAATTTTATTGTGTGCCACGTTGTTATAACACTTTACACATATGTGTGTGTGTGTGTGTGTGTGTGTGTGTGTGTGTGTGTGTTTGTCTTATCTGGAAAAGTATCCCATGTGAGTTTTCAGTCCCCGGTATGACTATCATGTTTATTACAGTGACTCACCTAGGTGTGTGTGTGTGTGTGTGTGTGTGTGTGTGTGTGTGTGTGTGTGTGTGTGTGTGTAAGTGTTCGTACCTTCTCCAGCTCTTTAGGGATCCTCATGCATGTGTAAACTCTTTCCCTGCGCTCGGTGTACTTGGCCTCGTTGTGCTCTAGGAAGTAGCCGCGGGTCAACTCGGCACACATGAACCTCAGGAGAGACGGCTCGTCTGCGTCCGCTTTGTCTGTCCCGGGAAGAAACGTTACGTTCAACACACCGTCCACTTTTTACGTAGACTCGAGGAGGTCAGGGTTCGAAACAGACGTGTAAACTCTACCAGGTCATTTCGACTCACACTTCACCCTTATAACCACCATATTCATCTTTAGGAGTGAAATTCTTGCCAAACTTTCTTCATTTAAATGTCTAACTTTCCATTTATCTGCTGATTTAATCCTTTAATTCACAAATGTTATTTAATGCTATTGAGGATGAATGAAACGCTCCTGAAACAGTTAATAAATAGGATAAATAAGATTAGTTTAAGGATAATTCACATGCAAATAGAATTAACCAACGCTACCGTGACGTAATCTTTAACAGCACTCGGATATACAAATGCTGTGTTTACTTTGTAAACAATTTGTTTATTTATTTTTTTTCCAAAAACAGAATTTGCACGGAAATTAATTGCATTTGAAATTTGCACGGAAATGAAATGTATGTAATTGCATTGTTTTCGCATGGAATTGAAAATAATGTAAATAAATCGAATGGAATTTTAAAAGTTAATATAGAAACGTTACTATTTGTAAATAATAATAATAATAATAATAATAACAGCGTTGAATTTGCATGGATTCGTGCACAATTGCATTGCATTTGTATTCCAGGGTAAATAATTGTACATCATTACATTTTATTTTTTTGTTGTGCTTTTTTTTCCCCCTTGTTGATTTTCTCTTTAACCTTAATGACATTTCTTTCCTTGTAAAGCGCTTTGAAATGTTACTTATAAAGACACTATATAAATTAATTATTACAATGATGCATGCTAGTAATAATATTTATTGTATGAGACGCTTGTGGGCGTGGCCTAGAAATGTCGGTCACCTGCCGAACCCAAACCCACGTTATAGACCAGAATCACAGACGTCATTTAGTAAACTTTTGTGGTCCAACTCTTTATTTGAGCATCATGTTTACTATTTTTGTCTTGTTTATTCACATAAATAATACACAGAAATTGCACCTGTAATGTAAACCGACGCACACCTGTACTGATCACGTGATTTAAGGACGCAGACAATCCTGTCATTTCCCTTTAAAGTGTTTCAGGTGGATTTTAATCTCCATATAAAGAAGAAATGGGTTCGGGTTCGGGTGGATGTAGGTTCGAGTCCCCGCTGCACCTTCAGCCCTGCTCCTGCTCCTGCTCCTGATGCTCACCTGAGCGGCCGCGCTGCTCCTCCTCCTCCTCCTCCTCCTCCGCGCCACGTCCATCATGAGAGCCCAGAGTTTCCGCCATGTCGGTCCCCGAGACGCCTTTCCCGCTCCCTGCCGCCTTCCTCCAGGAGCTCTTCCTCGGCCGCTCCGCGCTCTCCTTCTCCTGCTGCTTCGCCTCACAGAAACCTGCCAAGTCCGCCATTTTTATCCGAAGCCAGTGTTGTTTTTTTTGCACCCTACCCGTATTCCGTGCACTTCCGTCTTGTTTGGCTGTGAAAACGAAGCTTTGGCCAATCACAGCTCAAGGGGCGGGGTTATTCTGGCCAATCGGAAAGAGGAAAGCGAGATGTGTTTGAATACGGGTGCGGTGTACGTCATCACGTCCCTGTATGACGACTATAGCAACCGCGCTGGAGTTATTTCGCTTTAAAAGATGCTAAAATTATTTTTATTAGCAAAAAAAAAAAAGCATTTCGATACCAAATAGGGTAACTTTGGAGTGGATTTGGTGATGTAAACAAATATTTGTGAATAATTGGTTATGGGTTCCTAATCATAATGTTGATCAGTACATACACACAAGTTAGAGGATTTTTTTTAAATAAAAAAGAAATAACAGACAATTAATATTAATATAATACAATATTAAATGCTGTTTTCTCCATTAATTAATTAATTAATTTTTTTTCTTTTTTTTTTTGTTTCCAATTATTAAGATAGCCCAGCAGATGGCGGTAGAGGATCACATGTTATTATTAAGAAGGCCCAGCAGATGGCGGTAGAGAATCACATGTGAAGCCAAAAGCTTGCCAATCTTCCTCCTGTTCATCATGTTTTGAGTGTATTCATTCATTCATTCATTCATTCATTCATTCATCTTCTAGCGCTTTATCCGATCTCAGGTGTCTATGGGTATTAAGGCAGGATACACCCTGGATGGAATGCCAACCCACCACACACACACACACACACACACACACACACACACACACACACACACACACACACACACATTCATACACTAGGGACAATTTTCCAAGGTGCCAATCAACCTACCGTGCATGTTTTTGGACCGGGAGGAAACCAGAGAACCCGGAGTAAAACCCCCTGAGACACGGGGAGAACATGCACAAACTCCACAAACTTAAGGTTAAAGATGATCCGCTTGGTATGTTCTATTGTCTGTAATGAAAGAGTTTGGTGCTGTGTGACGTCACAGAGACAGCGAACGGCACTGTGAATCTGCCTCTAGTGGTGAAAAATAGAAATGCAACCAAAGAAAAGGGCTTTCCCAATCATTTTTTGGCACCTGACTTTGTTCATCCTCATTTCCATTTGTTTTTCACAAAGAAGAAAGCACGAGCGTGTTTGTAGGCCTAAGCACATTTTATTGGCACACAAAATAGCAAAGCATACATACAAGACTTTGGATATGACACGAAAACAGCTCTGCTAAATATGATACAAACAATGCAGAGTTCTAATAATACAAGACCGGAGCACAAGAACTCCATCGTGTTGGGATCGGAAATACATTTGGGAATCTTTGGGTGAAAATAATAATAATAATAATAAAAAAATAATAATAATAAGCAGTCATTAAAACCTATTAAAAATGAGTAGACAAATAATATATATATTTTTTTCTTGGGTACATACTAGTTCATCATCATCATCATCATCTTGATCATTGAAGGTCATGTCAGTGTATATTCATAAAAACGACCCAAAATGACAATCCCTGGACTGTTAAAAGGGAAACATCACTGCACCGAATACACGCCGAGCCGAAACGCATGTCAGGAATCAGCGTGTGGCAGATTTGAGGCCACGCCCACCGTTTAACCCTTTTATATCGATGAGACACGCCCCTTTTGGGATGCTTTTCCGGGTGACCGCGGTTATAAAGCGTGACCAGTGCAGGAGAAATGAATTAAAACATCCTCTGAGTGGATCTCTCTCTGCGCCCCCCCCCCCCCCCCCCGCCCCCCCTCCCGTTACGCTGATGTCAGATTTCGATTCTTCGTTTTGCAACGTTATTTTGGGGCGAAAAAACAAAACAAAACTAAAATAAAACCCCCTGAAGGTCGACCGATAGAGCTGCCGTCACTGATGAGGTTGTACACAGAGCGAGCGACCTCCGTCCATAGTGTATGTACTATGAGAGCGACCCTGTAGGTGTGTCTAAAGCAAAGAAACCAGACACAACAATGAACAAACAAAAGAAAGAAACAAACAAACAAACAAAAAAAAAAATAAAGGTTTACAGATTTCAAAAATATCATGCAGCGACGAGTTACAGTCCGTTGTGGTGAAATGTTTGTTAAAGGGATACAGAGGGAGGAAGGGGGGGGGGAGGGGATGAAGGGGGGGGGGGGGGTGATGGGGGGGGGGGGGTGGTGGTCGTCCGATGTGCCTTGGGGTCCGAGATTGTACGAGGAGATCACAGAATATTCACAAATCCTTAAAAAGAACACCCAGAAAAACAAAGGGATACTTCGGAGAAGCTCGTCCTTCCCTCAGCAATGTCTGTGTTTGTTTACGTCCTGACCCGCGTACTTGTTTACGGGTTTACAGGAAAAAAAAACAAACAAAATTCTCAAAATCGAGGGGCAAAAAAAATCAATGTGAATGCAAAAAAAAAAAGGGTCTCCGATGACGGCTGCGGTTTTCTCGTCACCGATTGGCCGATCGTCCAGACGCGAGCCGCCACGGACGCGTATTGCTACGTGGAGCCGAACATCGCACGCGTTACGTCTTCATGGGAAAAAAAACCCTCCTCGGGGGCCCCCCGTTTGGACCCTTAAAGTCAGTGTTGGGAAAATGGCGGATCGGATCGTTGAAAAGGAAAGCCGGAGGAAAGAAAGAGAGTGAAGGTGTGAGAGACAGAGAGAGAGAGAGAGAGAGAGAGAGAGAGACTGCATGTGGTTACTGCGAGGCCTGCGAGGCCGTGCTCTCGGTTTTGCTGTCCTGACCCGCCGGCGGCGCTTTGGCCCAGGGGCTGCTGTTGTTGAGCGCCGGCGAGCCGGTGAAGTCGTCGTCGTCGTCCAGGCCGTTGGTGGCGTCGTACTGCGTGTTCTCCAGCCGCGTGATCAGCCGCTCGTCCTCGTCGCCGAACTCGCCGCCCATCAGGGTGGGCTCGCCCACCACCATCACGTCCTGACGAGCGCAAACACGCGACGTTAGTGTCATTTTAATCAAACGCATCGATTATTAATATATCAAATATAATGTAAACGCTTTCTTATGGTCCGTTATTTACTCGGTATGAAAAAAAATAGCATAAAATACACGGAAAAATTCAAATCAGGCACCAAAAAACACCGACATTTAATACGGTCCGTGTGGAAACACAGCAAGGAATTCCGACTGGTGTCCTGATTATCCACAGCGACTTACATCTGAGCACGCTTAAGGGCCTTGCTCAAGGGCCCTCTAGTGGTGGTGGCTGGGATTTGCGATCACACCTCTTGCCGATTATTTACGTCGAAAAAACAAACAACATTCCCACCAATATTTTGTCGTCAGGCTTTATTTTGAGTTTCACAAACAATAAACATGCATCAATAATATTTATTTGTCGATGTGGATTAGCGTTAAAAACGTTCGGAACAGATACAAATGTGTGAATCACGTGGAGGAGGTTCAAATCGCACTACCATCAAGCAAACTTAAAGCAAGGCCCTTAACCCTCTAGTGGCGGATTGGTGGTAGTGCGGTTTGAACCTGCGATCTGTCGCTCGGGATACGTTTTTTGCGATTAATCACGAGTCGACTATTTACTGCTACACTCGTTTACAAACAAATTATTTCGCAATTTATTCGCTAGCCATTCCAAACTATTCTCTCTTTCTTTCGTTCTTCCTCTCGGCGTCCCGTGTCGGTCTCTCCGAGCTCCTGCTCCTCCTCTCCACTCTGTAATTGCGCTCATTCATTAAGGTGGGCTTTTGGACTAAATCACAATATCCACATGCTGATTTGTCAATTTACATAGCTAATTAACTCATTAGCAGAGATGTTAGCGAGGGGGGGGGGGGAGGGGGTGGACCGGGGGGAGGGGGGGGGGGAGGGAGGGGGGGGGGACCTCGGCTTGCCAACGAGCCTCGAATTCGCCATCTGTTTTTTGAACGGCAACTGTCGCCCTCCACTCAGGGTGTGAAACCAGGGGCCAATAATAACACACACACACACACACACACACACACACACACACACACGTGGCGCAGGATCTCACAGGTTCCAGCTGGTGCTCTGACTGCAAGCTCTAATTGCTATCAGACACGAAGCGTGTTCCGCGTACTCATCTGATTTGCCGTAGATATATAAACCTGCAGTCCTGTCCTCCGGCACTGATTCGGGATCAGATCCGAACCTCAAGCGAAAAAAGTTCTTCATATTATTATTATTATTATTATTATTATTATTATATTATTATTATTTTCTTTTAGCAATTTCTCTTCCTCCATCATTTTTTTGTTTACCATAGGAATAAACAAAAAACATTGTTTACGTCGTTTGCACCCTGTCAAACTCGCCGCGTGTCATGCGCTTTAAATCAGCGCATTGACAATAAACTACATCTCCCATAATGCATAGCGACTAGGATACCCGTGTAGTGCCGGCATTCCGCCACTAGAGGGCAGCGTATCCCGTGTTTACCCCGAGGGCGATTTTTTTCACAAAGATGTGAAAGCGAATACATGTTTGAAAAAGCGCTGTGTGTGTGTTTTGTGTTATGAGGCGACGTCGCACATCAAACGTTATGTACTGTATTATAGTTATAATAACGGCTCTTAAACCATCACACTGATGTGATACCCGGCGGTGATGAGGTTCACATCCCTGATCTAATTCTTCTTCTTCTTCTTTTCTTGGTTTCTTCCTTTTTGGCCCAGTTCGGCCCAATACACCCACTGGTTTATTAATCCGGGATAAAATATATATATATATATTGCATAAGGATAATAACTTGTATGCATATATTATATAATTAAATAATATATATATAATATATTATTATATTATATAATAATATATACATATCTCATTTTATATATATAAAACAGCTTTATTTCTGTGAAATTTTCTGTTTAGAAATAAAATTGTTTACTTTCTAAAATAGTCTCATTTTTCAATTTATACTTTATTGTAATTAAATCCATTTTAATTTCATTGTGTTTAATTTATACTTCATTAATTGGTTTAATTACTTAATTTAATTCACATCTTTTCTTCACATGTCTTCTTTCTTACGCAGGATATTCCTGATGTCGTCTGGGGGGGGATATGCTCTGCTGTGACGGTGCACTAGGGGGCACTGTTTGTAACAGCGCGTCCCCCCTCGAGCCGCTCCGCCGGGCGATCACATGACCGGCTCATTGTGATTGGGCTCACGTCGAGGCGTGCTCATTGCTGTACAACTGCACAGACAAAACCAAACGGCCGCGCTACATATGTAAGCGGTGTGTTCTTCTCGCCGGAGCACGGGCTCGGGGCCACGGGCCCCATGTTTCACTCGGGGGTGGAGGGGAGGGGAAGGGGGGGGGGGGGGGGGGGGGGCGAGCGTTCCGTGACACACTCCCACTCAGATATATACTGATAACGAGAGCTGGCACCGCTTCAGTGGCTCACACCAACACTTTTCTCACTCTGTGTGTGTGTGTGTGTGTGTGTGTCATGTAATGTGTGTTGTATGGTGTGTGTGTGTGTGTGTGTGTGTGTGTGTGTGCTCATGTTTCTTTCCAGAGCGAGTACGACTTTCCCCGCAATTAAAGCCGTTCCAAGTGAGAAGGGAAAAGAGCCCGAAGACGACCGAACCGCTGCGATCCGATGTTTCGTACGTTTTTTCGTGTCGCGTTATTATCCGACATTTTTATATTTATTATTTATTTATTACGCTAACGGCTACATTCTAATAAACCGGAGCTCGTTATATAAGGATAAAAACATATCTATCTATCTATCTATCTATCTATCTATCTATCTATCTATCTATCTATCTATCTATCTATCTATCTATCTATCTATCTATCTATCTATCTATCTATCTATCTAGTTAGCTAGCGACACACAAAGCAATTAAATAAATGATCATTATTTTTTTTAGCTTCATTCTTTTGGTTGAACTAATTTCTTTTCTTATTCCAGCTATTTCCAAATATTAAAACTAAATATATACTGCAAAGTAAAAATATCTAACAGTTATTAGCAAGTTAAAACGACCTATTCAACTAATTAAAATGAATTATCTACTAATAATAATAATTCATAATGAATATAATATTAAATAAATATTCAAATGCATTTGCATTTTACAATAAACATACATATATTTTTTTTGATCGCAAAAATAAATAAATAAATAAATAAATTAATATATATATTATATATATATATATATATATATATATATATATATAAACAAACAAATAATAACACTGTCCTGTACCTGCCTACAGAAGGTGAAATACG
>JACRUU010000004.1:8384840-8392887 GCA_030449085.1 Kryptopterus vitreolus
ACAGCTAGCCGCTATCAGTAGCAGCCTTAATCATTAGCAGGTGCCCCAAAGGCTGTGCTTCTAAACGTTATATCACCTCTGGTAATGATTTATCAACCTCGGTTAAATGCAAACATGACGTGCTGCTCTCTAGCGCCATCTACCTGACATTACACAATCTAATCCAGGCAGCTTTATTAAAGCATTGGATATATTTCTCTGCTCAAAGATCACAGGAGTTCTGTAAGCAGCGTGTTTACGTTAATCAGCAAAAAAAAAAGAAGTGAAATTTAAGTGAAGCTGTGCGGAGCCTCGCGCCTGTCAATCGCTAAAATCAGGACGTGTGCAGATGAGCCACATTCGAGTTTCACATTCGTTCCGCGCCGCTTGTAATGAACTCCGCATCACTGAGCACGGCGAAGACACGGCGGAGACGCGGCGGAGACACGGCGGAGACACGGAGGAGATACGGTGGAGACACGGAGGAGACACGGAGGAGACACGGCGAAGACGCGGTGGAGACACGGCGGACACACGGCGGAGACACGGCAGAGACACGGAGGAGACACGGCGGAGACACGCGTCCCCTATAAATTCCCGCTACGCATTCACACCGTATCCCGCTCTTCCCGAACATGTCTCTAACCCAAACCCAAATCCACTCATGTTCACATCCCACACACTGCTGTTTCTGTTTCACACGACAAACGTGTAAAATCTGTATATCTGTATATCTATCTGTCTATCTATCTCTCTCTCTCTCTCTCTCTCTCTCTCTCTCTGTATCTCTCTCTCTCTCTCTATATATATATATATATATATATATATATATATATATATATATATATATATATTATATATATATATATATGCACACACACACACAGATATGTTGAAAAACAGATAGACAGATATTTAGATAGATGTATAGACAGACACAGATTACTTACTAGATAGATAGATAGATAGATAGATAGACAGACAGACAGATAGAGATAGATAGATAGAGAGATAGCAAAATTTGCCATAGCAAATTGTAATGATATAGGAAGTGAGAGTGTGTGAGTCATAGCGTAGTGTGTGTGTGTGTGTGTGTGTGTGTGTGTGTGTGTGTGTGTGTGTGTGTGTATACCTGGCGGTGCCACCATGCGCTGCCATTTCTGAAACAGGCACGTCTTCAGACAGTCTCTGGGGCTGAGACTGTACGTCTTGTGTCTGGACATGAGCTCCTGCATGGGCTCTAGGATACAAACACACAGCTACACACACACACACACACACACACACACACACACACACACACACACACACACACACACCACACACACACACCAGCCAGAGAGAGAAAAAAACAACACCATACCGGCATTATTAACACAGACGAAAGTCTGTGAAATTAAATATAATAATAATAAAAACAATAAAGAAATGAAAACAACAAAATAACATTCCTAAAAAAAAACAATGCTGCAGTTTGTAAGGACTGTAATGTGTCTGATTCATCACAAAGTAAATATATCTGCATTTCTAATCAATAGTAAATAAATAAATACATAAATAAATATTTTTCTTTCACAAACTCTTTTATTATTGTGTAATATAATTATATTTTAATAATTTAATAAAGGTCATTTAATAAAACAGATCTGAACAATATATTTTTCTGTCACACACACACACACACACACACACCACACACACACACACACACACACACACACACACACACACACACCATCCGTTTCTGATTAGTTTCATCCCCTGCATCCCTTCACACTTCCACCGTTTGAGTGGAACAATCCCTGGCCCGCGGCCGAGGCGCTGCTGCTATTTCCAGTATGAATGTAAGGAAACCCGCGGTCTTCCTCAGCCACAGCGCCTCATCCGTCCCGGCTCAGGAAACAGAGCTCGAGTGGAGCCACTGATAACCTCGTACACGCACACGCCGCTAACGAGCCCCTTTTACCAGGTATTTTTACCCGCGAACTCGGAAACTGTGAGAGAAAAAGACCGTGACTGGCAAAAATGAGACACAATACTGTTTACAGGATTCGGTGTCAGACGTGACCTCTCTCAACGTGGGATTCTGATGCCCCTGTGAGCATGCGGAAATTAAATGCAAGCTAAGGGGGTGTGGCCTAAGTGCCTATCAGTCTTACGAATGTAGGGTTTAAATTAATTATCATATATATATATATATATATATATATATAGTATACTGTATAGAGGGGGGGCACGGTGGCTTAGTGGTTAGCACACGTTCGCCTCACACCGCCAGGGTCCGGGTTCGATTTCCCTGTCTCGGCCATGTGTGTGTGGAGTTTTGTGCATGTTCTCCCCGTGCCTCAGGGGGTTTTTCTCCGGGTTCTCCAGTTTCTCCCCCTCCTCCCCCTCCTCCGGTCCAAAAACATGTAGATTGATTGGCACCTTGGAAAATTGGTCCCTAGTGTATGAATGTGTGTGTGTGTGTGTGTGTGTGTGTGTGTGTGTGTGTGTGTGTGTGTACTGCAATGGGTTGGCATTCCATCCAGGGTGTAACCTGCCTTAATGCCCATAGACGCCTGAGATAGACACAGGCTCCCCGTGACCCGAGGGAAGATCGGATATATAGCAGTAGAAGATGAATGATTATATATATATATATATATATATATATATATATATATATATATATATATATATATATATATATATATGCATTAGATGTGACAATGGCATGTGACTTTCTTGGTGAAAAAAGCGGTGGCTGTTGTGCCTGTCAGCCTGGATTAAATTATTATATTTATTACAAATGGATGAAGTGCCTGTCAGGTTTAGTAAAGGTGGTGTTGCCTTAATGATCTTATTTCATTCTGCTCATTCAACAAGACATGATCTTGATGCTTGTCAGTTTTCCTTCAAGTGTTTCTGACATGCCCCCCCCCCGTACAGTAGACACGGCCTTATTAACTAAACCTAATATAAGCAAAAGAGACATGGCCGTGGTGCCTGTCAGGGTGAGTAAAATAGAAATGGCTTTTATGACTTGCAGGTGTGGTTTCTGCCTTTGTCAGTCCTTGTTATAAAGATGTACTCTCCATGCCTGTCAGCCACAGTTAAAAAGGCATAGTGTCCGGGTGTCGGGCATAGTAAAGGTGGTGGTTTAAGGACTTGCCAATCTCAGTAACGTAGACATGGCTTCTGTTATTATCATTCTGAGGCACGGCCTCTGTGCCTGTCAGTACTCGTTCAAGAAGTGGACAATATGTGCCTGCCAGTCATAATTAAGGAAGTGTGGCCTCTTGTTGATGCCAGACATAATTGAAGAGGAGTGGCCTTTGTGCCAGCCAGTCATAATTAAGGATCTGTGCCTGCCAGCCATAACAAAATAGGTGTGGCCTTTGTACCTTCCATTCATAATAAAAGAGGCATGGCCTCCATGATTGCCAGCATAATTAAGGATGTGTGGCATCTGTGCCTGCCAGCCATAACAAAGAAGGTGTGGCCTCTACAGTCCCAATTAAGGAGGTGTGGCCTCTGTGCCTACCAGCCATAATAAACCCTAACCAAGTCACAACAAAGGTTGTGTAGTATCTGTGCCTGCCAGTCTTACTAAAGAGGTGTGGCATGTTTGTCTGCCAATTATAATAAAAAAAAGGTGAGCCCTTTGTGCCTACCAGTCAAAATTAAGGCGGTGCGGCCTCTGTGCCTGCCTCCTTGATATATATACCAAAAAGAGGAGGGGCCTCTGTACCTGCCAGTCATAAATAAGGAGGTGGGGATAATGTGCCTGTCAGTCATAATTAAGGAAGTGGGGCCAATGTGCCTGTCAGTCATAATTAAGGTGGTGTCATATGCCTGCCAGGCATATCTAAGGCAATGAGCTTTTTGTATCAGCCAGTCCTAGTAACAGTGGTGTTGTCTCTGTCATGCCTACGGCCCAAGTGCCTTCAAGTCCTAGTAAGACAAATTCACTAAAAGCTTTTTGACTTTATAAACCTAAACATATTTTACACAGAATTATTGTTTGCCTTTAAAGTCTCGCCGTTGCATCGCATCACTTTTTACAGGAACTCCATGCGAGCCTCGGCCGTTACAAAGACGATACGAAACCAACTCGCCGCTGTCTATTTTCCCATTCCTGCCCCCAAGGCGCGTAGATGAAGACATGCGAAGTCGAAACAGGGAACGTCCGGAGGGGGAAAAAAAAAACATCTGGCACGCTAAGCAGAAGCGGTACACGTCCTAGATCAGGATCAGGCTGAGCGCTCCGAGACGTTCCGTATTGAGCCGAACCAAATCCTAATTTCATTCCCGATTCAGCTGCAAATGTGTCGTTTCCCTTTAAAGCGCGCTTGATAATAAAACATCCCAGTGCTTAATGTGCAGCCGGAATGAAGTCGGTTCCAGGTTGATAAAAACGCAACACTGCCCTTTCTTATTTCTCATTTCGTTTACCTCTAAGAAAAACGCGGCGGCGGTGGGGTGCCGGGCGAGCGCGAGCCGGGCGCCGAGACCCACAATGCCGCGCTTCGGCACAGAATGCTCATTAATATTATGCTAATTTTCCCCCATCCAATTAATTTTCCCTCCCCATCACGCGCTCCTGTTTTGCAAATCGGAGCTGTCACTCACGCTGAAATCGGAGGAATAAACAAAGGGAGTGTAAAATAAGAGCGCAGGTTTTCATGTGGACACACACACACACACACACACACACACACACCATGCACGAGTAAAGGATGCTTTCAAATACCTTCGTTTGTCATCTTTATGGATGTGTGTGTGTGTGTGTGTGTGTGTGAGACTTACCCTGAGGTAGTTGAGCGTGAAGTTAGTCAGACCCATTCGGGTGATGTTTTTGGAAAGCTGCTCCAGAACCTGAGGGTCTTGAGCCTGTGAGGGCAGAAGGCCAGGCGTCGTTACAATCTCATTTACATAATGCATTGTTTACAAACAATGAAGTAAACAACTTTATTGTCACATTAACAATCTACAGTTGCAGTAAACAGTGAAATGAAAGAACGTTTCCACAGGCAAAAACAGTGTCGCGGAGTAACGACTCACATGTAACGGCGTAACGTAATTTAATTACAAAAGTAAAATGTAACAGTCATTAAGATTCATTAATTGATTAACGGATTAAATAATTAAATTAATCCATCGGAATCATTTCATGTAAAATCTGCTGCACTTTCATTTCCAAAAAAAATAGAACCGATTTTTTTTCCCCCCGAGGGTTTGAAACTTTCTTTTCTTAGAATGTTAACTTAAAGCGCCCCCTAGTGGACACATGAAATGAATCAAAAAGTCATCAGTTATTTTACGTGTATACTGAAAAGTTACGCTAATTATTACAGTTAAAATGTTTGCATTTTTAATCTATTACATTTCCAAAGTAAAAAGTAATACAGAAAGGAAAAAAAAGAAAAGTGCACATGTGCAAACAAACAAACAAACAAACAAACAATTCACAGTGGGGCATGTCATTGGGCACAAATGTTTTGCAACTTTTTAATAAATTTGTAAAGTGTGTAAAATAAGTTTTTTTTTCTAATCTCATATCAAAGCACTTTAAGAAAAATGATGCGTTCAGTGTTTATTTTAGCCGCTCTGTGTGTGTGTGTGTGTGTGTGTGTGTGTATGTTATATATATCTATATATATTATATATATATATATATATATATATATATATATATATATATATGTGTGTGTGTGGTGTGTGTGTGTATACGAGTGGCTTGCGGTCAGAAACACATAAACTTGGAAACAATGAAACTCAGCACACACACACACACACACACACACACACACCACACACACACACACACACACACACACACACACACACACACACACACACACACACACACACACAAAACAACAAGGTGCGAGAGTGCAATAAAGTATCTTTCTCCCCGAGTTCCGATTTCCTCCGTCTCGCTACTTTCTTTAAAGACTTAAGCGTTACTGAACTACGAAACAAGCGCGACTCGCGACTCGACGCCTCTTTTACCGTCTGCAAACGAAAAAACGAGTCCGAAAAATCAGCGCCTTTTTTTCGTTGTCGTGCATTTAATTTTCATATTGGGTTTAAGAAGAAAACACCGAGCGAGCCCCCGACAGCAC
The DNA here is from genome assembly GCA_030449085.1 of Kryptopterus vitreolus. Taxonomy (NCBI): domain Eukaryota; kingdom Metazoa; phylum Chordata; class Actinopteri; order Siluriformes; family Siluridae; genus Kryptopterus; species Kryptopterus vitreolus. The sequence goes on from JACRUU010000004.1 coordinate 8,390,930, forward strand.
ATGGCCTTTTATTTATGAATTATTTTAAATTTCACGTTTCCTATTTGCGCTTTGTAAAGAGCGGAGCTGAGACGGAGCTGACGGCGGCGTGCTCCAAGGCCCGAACGGGACCGAGGCCAACGCTTCAATTACACTGAATATGTATTTGATTCAGGGTTTGGGGCTCTGTATGTGGAGTGCACTCAAACTGCTAATAAATATTGATGGCGATGGTTGAAAATTAGAATTTGGCCGCAGCCCAGGGGATTACCTTCCCAAAAAGAAGATGCTGGTCTGCATTGGCGCTCCATGCGACTCGGGAGAAAGGCAGAGCGAGGCGGCGGGACGGAGGCGCGTCAGCGAGGGGAAAGGGTGTCATTTTTGGACAGGATCGGAATTTCCCGAGGAATTTTCCGGAAAGGTTTCAGCGGCTTAGTGATTAAGGTGTTGGACTCTGGACCAGAAGATCGCAGGTTCAAACCCCACACCCACTAAGCTACCACTAGTGGGCCCTTGAGCAAGGCCCTTAACCCTCAATTGCTGAGTTGTAAGTCGCTCTGGATACGGGCGTCTGCCAAATGCCGTAAATGTAAATGTAATAACTTGCTCATGTATTGTTTGTTCGTAAAGCATTCATAACCTGCCTCCTGCTTTCTTTCGTTTAACGTACTCTTCGTTTCCAAATCGTACGTCCTTAATTTGTCCCTGTACGCGTTAAAAATCTACTAGATGAACTTTATTTCCTTTACATTTACATTATTTGGCAGACGCCCTTATCCAGAGCAATTAAGGGTTAAGGGCCTTGCTCAAGGGCCCACTAATTGCAGCTTGAACCACTGTTCGCTCCGCGTCCCGTCCATTATAAATGCATCTTTTCCTGCGTGGACGACGTATTATTAATATTAATGAAGTCAGTGTTATGGTTTAAACTCCCGGGGAATCTATAAGAGTGTAAAACTCGTCATCACCGTGTATCACATCAGTGTTATGGTTTAAACTCCCGGGGAATCTATAAGACTCGGTGTCCAGTGTATAGAGTGTGTGTGTGTGATGTGCGACGTCGCCTCATAACACAAAACACACACACACACACACACATACGCTTTTTATCCTCGAAGCACAAACACGTACTCGCTTGGCAAATTTTCACCTCCTCGGTAAACGCCCATGTGAGACACGCTGCCCTCTAGTGGCGGGACGTTTGTGAGCGTCATACATTTTTCGCCGCCGCTTCGAGGGCTTTCCTCGAACACGCCGACGCGGCAGATAAAAAGTGTTTATTTTTAAGGATCAAAGGTGTAAGATGTTTACACCAGGTTGGTTTAATCGCAAATTCACTTTTACTATCCGTGCATTGTTCGTGCGTGTGTGTGTGTGTGTGTGTGTGTGTGTGTGTGTGTGTGTATGTGTGAGAGCTGAACCAACACGCTGCAGTAACGTTAAAACCGCCCTTCCCCTGCAGCGAACCCCCTCCTCTTCTTTCCCCCAGCTCTCTCTCTCTCTCTCTCTCTCTCTATCTTTTTTCCCTAAGATCTCTCTCTCTCTCTCTCTCTCTCTCTCTTCCAGTGTGGTTGATATACCCACAGGGCCCAATTTAAGACTATGTGAAATTCGCATGAACGCAGCGCGGCTGGAGCGTGTGCAAACTTTCTAACGTTGCATCTCCTGAAAGCGAGCGAGAAAGAGAGAGGGGGAAAAGAGAGAGAGAGAGAGAGAGAGAGAGAGAGAGAAGGAAAAGCGATCGGTCGATTCATTCCGACACGGCGAACGGCAAGCGCGGGGGGAAAAAAAAGCGAGAGAGTCGGGAGAATTGGTCTCTGCGCGGCGCGTTCGGCGAGTTCGTTACACTCTGGAATTAAGCCGATTACTCATTTGACCTTGTTATTATTCCACTTTGTTTTACTTTAGACAAGGCGTCCTTTCATCTACACCCGTCTTTGATGTTCCTAATGAAATTGTTTTTTTTTTTTTTTAATTTA
>JACRUU010000004.1:8393387-8415915 GCA_030449085.1 Kryptopterus vitreolus
CCATTTGAAAGAAAGCATCACCACGGGCCTCTTAGCAGCTTTTTTTTTCTTCGTATTTTTCTTTTTTTAACAGTCTGCGTCGCACATCTCGGAGGTAAACAACCGCTTTTTAGCATCTTAGATTTCACTCCACTGAGTCATCCTAAGCTCTGCTTTATCAAACAGCCTCGTCAGCAGGGAACCACGCCTGAGTGCTGCTGCTGCTGGTGCTGCTGCTGCCTGTCAGCTAAGGGAAAGATGGAAAGAGCGATGGTGGTGGGATGCGTGATCTGATTTGTCATAACATGAAGAATGGGGTTACGTGGAGACGGAGAAGTGCTCTACTGTAATGCTGCGGCGCTGCGGGGGATTTGGGGAATATGCCGAGAGAGAACTTGACTGCGTGAAGGGTTGTTTTAAGAAGCAAAGAGCGGAAGATTTTGGGGGGAAAACTGTATGAACAAATCTGGTTCAAGAAACTGTTTTTCAAGCAGTGTGTATGCCATTTTGATGTTATACATATAAATATATTATATATATATATATATATATATATATATATGATAGTCTTTATTTGACATCTTGGTAAGGAGTCTCCAGTCTCAGTAATTTCTCAGCAGTCTTCAGACCCAAAAATAAAAAAACCCCATAAGGTTGAATCTGGATTCATTATCTATCCAACTGTGATCACCTATAATGTGTTATTAGTATTTAGCAGCGGTGTTCTCCACGGCAGTACAACGTCTTGTTCTTTTAAGTGCCTCCTGGATTTACTGCTTAAACATTTGGACCATTTTTGTTTGGATTAAATTTTGCAAGTCATGCGAAGCAAGGCATTTTTTTTATCCTTTTTATGCTGTAACTAGGAACTTGTTTAGCAGAAGATACATCGATCCATGCATAGAGGAAAAAAATCTTATATCTTATCTTATATCTTTCATTAATAAAAGCTATATATATTTTTTTTTCTTTTTTTTGCTACTAAATATATATATATATATATATATATATATATATATATATATATATATATTAATTTTATTTTATTTTTTTAATAGGAACTGCTATCCACCTCACATTTCATTGCTTACCTGATTCTATTTTGCTAGTTTGCTGGTACGAATAAGTTCCAAACATGATGCTATTAAGGAAAGCCTAACAAGAGTTACACAACTCCGGCTTTGTTTCGGTTGTATCACACATCCACACATCCAAATCTCCAGACAACCCCTGCAGACGGCAGAACAACAACAGAAGTGTGTTTAACAGCGAGACTCCATTCATCTGCATGTACACTACGTCCCCGTGCAGGGAAAACAGGGTTTTACACCACTCGTTTAAGTGGCGCACTCTGGAGCTGACAATTAACCTCGCTTATAGTAAGCATGTCTTACACGGCTTTACATGTTTACAATTTTAAAATTAAAATAAATAAAATAATATATATATATATATATATATATATATATATATATATACGTATATATATATATATATATATCTAGTTACAATGCCATTTGAACAAGAATTCAATTTAACAGGCGACTATTAAGTTAACCCTATAATGAACATATGGTAGAATAGAATAGCCTTTATTGCTCACATAAACATATTCGTGTCTACACCTATCCCAGGTTGTTTGGAAGCTGTGGTCAGAGTTCAAGGTCAGCCATGGTACAGTGCCCCCAGAAGCATAGATGGTTAAAGAGCTTGCTCAAGGACCCGAGAGTGGCAGCTTGGTGATACCAGACCTAAACATGTTTGATTATCTATCCTACTGAGATCACCTGTATTGTGTTGTATACTCTCTTCGAGTAGTGTGTCATGGTTCTCCTGATCTCCTGATCTGAGAAATGTGATTGTCCATAAAAACAGACATATGAATTAATATTCTTAAAGCAATCTTCATGATGTCATCAGTACTATTCTTTTTGTTGTGTCTGACTTGTTGAAATTGAAGCCAATCATGTATTAATACAGAGGGGTACGGTGTTAGTGGTTAGTGCCTCGGTACCTCCGGGTCCAAAAACATGCACGGTAGGTTGATTGGCACCTTGGAAAATTGTCCCTAGTGTGTGAATGTGAGTGTGTGTGTGTGTGTGTGTGTCCTGCTATGGGTTGGCATTCCATCCAGGGTGTATCCTGCCTTAATGCCCACAGACGCCTGTGATAGGTAGACCCGAGGGAATATCAGATAAAGCGGTAGAAGATGAACGAATGAATGAATGTATTAATACATGTATTATTGTGTCATTCATGGTGACGCCATCAACGCTTTCTGTCTATTTTCTATACAGCTTTTTCTACAAAATAATAATAATAAAAAACAAACAAAAAAAACAACAACAACACTTTTGTAAATTGGATTGCCTGATGAAAACACCCCTTGAATACCAGAGAGAAACTTGACGCACACATGAGTGAGTTGCAAAGTAAGCTAACCACTAAGCCACCGTACCCAATCCAACGAATGCTCAATTACAGTCAGTTCAGCAAACCAAATAACGTGAAATCACAGTAATCACCAAGCCACTCTCCTTCTCAGCAATCATCCTTTGAGACTGTGGATTCTTTTCAACAGTGTCTAGTTCTGATTAATTACACAAACCTGTGGCAATTTCGATTCGCCCTGCGTTTTGGCCGCTGTGTAGGTAAGAGGTTGGAGTTGAATGTTCAATTCATTTGTTCAATCAATCAACCCGAAACCATCAGTGGGCAAGAAGGCAAGAATATGAGTTTTATACCCGACACATATCAGGGATTCTGCGCAGGGATTTTGCTGAAGGTTAAAAAAGAAATTTCCATGTAAAGAAATATTGAAAGAGTGCGAATCAATGTCAATCTCAATGATCATCGGTAATAAAACAACCCTAGGATTGAACTTTTAGCACTTTTTATTTGAAAATGCACAATAATAGGAATATAGATTTAAAGAATATGAATTAGATTTGCACGGTGGTTTAGTGGTTATCACGTTCGCCTCACACAGAGTACAGGTTCGATTCCCGTCTCAACCATGTGTGTGTGGACTTTCCATGTTCTCCATGTGCCTCAGGGGGTTTTTCTCCGGGTTCTCCGGTTTCCTCCCCCGGTCCAAAAACATGCACGGTAGGTTGATTGGCACCTTAGAAAAATGTCCCAGGTGTATGAATGTGTGTATGAGTGTGTGTGCCCTGTGATTTGTTGACATTCCATCCAGGGTGTATCCTGCCTTAATGCCCATAGACGCCTGAGATAGACACAGACTCCCCGTGACCCGAGGACGAATGAATGAATGAATGAATGAATTGGATTTGGTTTGCAGATGAAATAAATCCATTACATAAATCACAAACATGACATAAAGGATTATGGGCAGTTCGTGCTGTCTGTAGAATCTAAATATGTAATGACATAATGAGTACCGAAAAAAAACAAAAAAAAAAAAACAAAATTAGAGTGGGAGGAAAAGCATTTTTATATTCCCAAAGTGATGGCCCTGTGATTAAAGATGAGTCAAAAGACGAGCCGTTGGGAGCATTTACATTTTTCATCCTGTCATGGCTGTCAAAAAGTTTCCGGAGAGAAAAAAAAAAGAAAAAAAAATCCCTGAGACAGCAGTTACTGGCTGTGAAATATAATTTCATTACAAACCCCAGTATGCTATGCATTAGTAAACAGTTGGAAAATTCTCACTGGAGGAAAGTTTAAGCGGTGCTACTGGCTGTAGCAAAGTCAAGCAATGAACCAAGAGAGCCAGAGGGACCAAGAAAGCTTGAATTTTAGTGTATAAATAGGCAGAGATGTGTGTGTTTATTCTCCCCGAGGTGACATGTGCAAATTTGAGGTGTTTCAAATCAATTTTTTACACTTGAACGGTCCAAGATTTCTTTCCACAAGCAGGTAAAAATCAAAACAAGAATCAATGAAAAACTAGGGAATTAATTTTTATTTTTATTTTATGTTTTAAACACATAAACTTATCAATGGAATAACATAACACATGAACACACAGTTAAGGAACAAAGAAATGACAGCACAGGGAGTTAACCGTAATAATGTATGAGCACATCGCATGACATATCAAGATGAATAGTGGGTTTTGAGAGTGATGGGTGGGAAAGAAAAGTGGAAAAACAAATAGAAGAAAAGACTGGGGGAGGATGAGGAAGATGAATGTGTGCACAAAGACACAATCTTATTTGTTATTTTTGTATTAAAATAACATAAAAATGTATGTATGGAAATAAATGGTATATAATAGTGTGTTTGTATATATATATATATATATATATATATATCTTATATAATTTGTGTGTGTATATATATATATATATTATATATAGTGTTGTGTGTGTGTGTGTGTGTACAGTGTGCAGTGTGCAGAGTATACACACACACACACCACACACACACACACACACACACACACACACACACACACATACTATTATGTACCCATTTATTTCCATACATACATTTTTATGTTATATATATATATATGTATATGTATATTATATATATTATATATTTATATGTATTTATATATATATACAAACACCCACATTCTAATTATCGTAATTGATCTATTTTTATTCCCATTTGTTTTTATTTTTTCAAGAGCTGGAAATAAACAGACAGCAAACCATTTCTTGTTCAATAATCAGCAATGTGTGTGTGTGTGTGTGTGTGTGTGTGTGTGTGTTGTGTGTGTGTGTGTGTGTGTGTGTGTGTGTGTAAATATGTCCCTTATATACTGTAATCCTCCACTGTAATTGGTTCCCAGGCAGTGGCTTCTGGAAACTCTGGTCCTTTGAGGCACGGTCCAGATACCTTACACTAACTAACTCACAACAATGCTGCAAAGTGTGTGTTTTATGTATACATGGTGTGTGTGCTGCTCTTCTCCTACTACAAAAGCAAGGCCATGATCCAGGAGGTGTTAATTTGGTTAAGTATGGTATGGACACATAGTGTCTTAGTGGTTAGCACGTTCGCCTCACACCTCCAGGGTCCGGGTTCGATTCCCGTCTCGGCCATGTGTGTGTGGAGTTTGCATGTTCTCCCCGTGCCTCAGGGGGTTTTTCTCCGGGTTCTCCGGTTTCCTCCTACCGGTCCAAAAACATGCATGTAGGTTTGATTGGCACCTTGGAAAAAATTGTCCCTAGTGTATGAATGTGTGTGTGTGTGTGTGTGTGTGTGTGTGTTTGTGTGTGTGTGTGTGACCTGCGAATGGGGTTGGCATTCCATCCAGGGTGTGTATCCTGCCTTAATGCCCATAGACGCCTGAGATAGGGACAGGCTCCCCGTGACCCGAGGGAAGATCGGATATAGCGGTAGAAGATGAATGAATTATATATATATATATATATATATATATATATATATATATATATATATATATATATATATATATGCATTAGATGTGACAATGGCATGTGACTTTCTTGGTGAAAAAAGCGGTGGCTGTTGTGCCTGTCAGCCTGGATTAAATTATTATATTTATTACAAATGGATGAAGTGCCTGTCAGGTTTAGTAAAGGTGGTGTTGCCTTAATGATCTTATTTCATTCTGCTCATTCAACAAGACATGATCTTGATGCTTGTCAGTTTTCCTTCAAGTGTTTCTGACATGCCCCCCCCCCGTACAGTAGACACGGCCTTATTAACTAAACCTAATATAAGCAAAAGAGACATGGCCGTGGTGCCTGTCAGGGTGAGTAAAATAGAAATGGCTTTTATGACTTGCAGGTGTGGTTTCTGCCTTTGTCAGTCCTTGTTATAAAGATGTACTCTCCATGCCTGTCAGCCACAGTTAAAAAGGCATAGTGTCCGGGTGTCGGGCATAGTAAAGGTGGTGGTTTAAGGACTTGCCAATCTCAGTAACGTAGACATGGCTTCTGTTATTATCATTCTGAGGCACGGCCTCTGTGCCTGTCAGTACTCGTTCAAGAAGTGGACAATATGTGCCTGCCAGTCATAATTAAGGAAGTGTGGCCTCTTGTTGATGCCAGACATAATTGAAGAGGAGTGGCCTTTGTGCCAGCCAGTCATAATTAAGGATCTGTGCCTGCCAGCCATAACAAAATAGGTGTGGCCTTTGTACCTTCCATTCATAATAAAAGAGGCATGGCCTCCATGATTGCCAGCATAATTAAGGATGTGTGGCATCTGTGCCTGCCAGCCATAACAAAGAAGGTGTGGCCTCTACAGTCCCAATTAAGGAGGTGTGGCCTCTGTGCCTACCAGCCATAATAAACCCTAACCAAGTCACAACAAAGGTTGTGTAGTATCTGTGCCTGCCAGTCTTACTAAAGAGGTGTGGCATGTTTGTCTGCCAATTATAATAAAAAAAAGGTGAGCCCTTTGTGCCTACCAGTCAAAATTAAGGCGGTGCGGCCTCTGTGCCTGCCTCCTTGATATATATACCAAAAAGAGGAGGGGCCTCTGTACCTGCCAGTCATAAATAAGGAGGTGGGGATAATGTGCCTGTCAGTCATAATTAAGGAAGTGGGGCCAATGTGCCTGTCAGTCATAATTAAGGTGGTGTCATATGCCTGCCAGGCATATCTAAGGCAATGAGCTTTTTGTATCAGCCAGTCCTAGTAACAGTGGTGTTGTCTCTGTCATGCCTACGGCCCAAGTGCCTTCAAGTCCTAGTAAGACAAATTCACTAAAAGCTTTTTGACTTTATAAACCTAAACATATTTTACACAGAATTATTGTTTGCCTTTAAAGTCTCGCCGTTGCATCGCATCACTTTTTACAGGAACTCCATGCGAGCCTCGGCCGTTACAAAGACGATACGAAACCAACTCGCCGCTGTCTATTTTCCCATTCCTGCCCCCAAGGCGCGTAGATGAAGACATGCGAAGTCGAAACAGGGAACGTCCGGAGGGGGAAAAAAAAAACATCTGGCACGCTAAGCAGAAGCGGTACACGTCCTAGATCAGGATCAGGCTGAGCGCTCCGAGACGTTCCGTATTGAGCCGAACCAAATCCTAATTTCATTCCCGATTCAGCTGCAAATGTGTCGTTTCCCTTTAAAGCGCGCTTGATAATAAAACATCCCAGTGCTTAATGTGCAGCCGGAATGAAGTCGGTTCCAGGTTGATAAAAACGCAACACTGCCCTTTCTTATTTCTCATTTCGTTTACCTCTAAGAAAAACGCGGCGGCGGTGGGGTGCCGGGCGAGCGCGAGCCGGGCGCCGAGACCCACAATGCCGCGCTTCGGCACAGAATGCTCATTAATATTATGCTAATTTTCCCCCATCCAATTAATTTTCCCTCCCCATCACGCGCTCCTGTTTTGCAAATCGGAGCTGTCACTCACGCTGAAATCGGAGGAATAAACAAAGGGAGTGTAAAATAAGAGCGCAGGTTTTCATGTGGACACACACAACACACACACACACACACAACACCATGCACGAGTAAAGGATGCTTTCAAATACCTTCGTTTGTCATCTTTATGGATGTGTGTGTGTGTGTTGTGTGTGTGTGAGACTTACCCTGAGGTAGTAGTTGAGCGTGAAGTTAGTCAGACCCATTCGGGTGGGGTTTTTTGATGTTTTTGGAAAGCTGCTCCAGAACCTGAGGGTCTTGAGCCTGTGAGGGCAGAAGGCCAGGCGTCGTTACAATCTCATTTACATAATGCATTGTTTACAAACAATGAAGTAAACAACTTTATTGTCACATTAACAATCTACAGTTGCAGTAAACAGTGAAATGAAAGAACGTTTCCACAGGCAAAAACAGTGTCGCGGAGTAACGACTCACATGTAACGGCGTAACGTAATTTAATTACAAAGTAAAATGTAACAGTCATTAAGATTCATTAATTGATTAACGGATTAAATAATTAAATTAATCCATCGGAATCATTTCATGTAAAATCTGCTGCACTTTCATTTCCAAAAAAAATAGAACCGATTTTTTTTTTTTTCCCCCGCGGGTTTGAAACTTTCTTTTCTTAGAATGTTAACTTAAAGCGCCCCCTAGTGGACAAACATGAAATGGAATCAAAAAGTCATCAGTTATTTTACGTGTATACTGAAAAGTTACGCTAATTATTACAGTTAAAATGTTTGCATTTTTAATCTATTACATTTCCAAAGTAAAAAGTAATACAGAAAGGAAAAAAAAGAAAAGTGCCACATGTGCAAACAAACAAACAAACAAACAAACAATTCACAGTGGGGCATGTCATTGGGCACAAATGTTTTGCAACTTTTTAATAAATTTGTAAAGTGTGTAAAATAAGTTTTTTTTTCTAATCTCATATCAAAGCACTTTAAGAAAAATGATGCGTTCAGTGTTTATTTTAGCCGCTCTGTGTGTGTGTGTGTCTGTCTATTGATATATATATATATATATATATATATATATATATATATATATATATATATATATATATGTGGGTGTGTGGTGTGTGTATACGAGTGGCTTGCGGTCAGAAACACATAAACTTGGAAACAAATGAAACTCAGCACACACACACACACACACACACAACACACACACACACACACACACACACACACACACACACACACAACACACACACAAACACACACACACACACACACACAAAACAACAAGGTGCGAGAGTGCAATAAAGTATCTTTCTCCCCGAGTTCCGATTTCCTCCGTCTCGCTACTTTCTTTAAAGACTTAAGCGTTACTGAACTACGAAACAAGCGCGACTCGCGACTCGACGCCTCTTTTACCGTCTGCAAACGAAAAAACGAGTCCGAAAAATCAGCGCCTTTTTTTCGTTGTCGTGCATTTAATTTTCATATTGGGTTTAAGAAGAAAACACCGAGCGAGCCCCCGACAGCACATGGCCTTTTATTTATGAATTATTTTAAATTTCACGTTTCCTATTTGCGCTTTGTAAAGAGCGGAGCTGAGACGGAGCTGACGGCGGCGTGCTCCAAGGCCCGAACGGGACCGAGGCCAACGCTTCAATTACACTGAATATGTATTTGATTCAGGGTTTGGGGCTCTGTATGTGGAGTGCACTCAAACTGCTAATAAATATTGATGGCGATGGTTGAAAATTAGAATTTGGCCGCAGCCCAGGGGATTACCTTCCCAAAAAGAAGATGCTGGTCTGCATTGGCGCTCCATGCGACTCGGGAGAAAGGCAGAGCGAGGCGGCGGGACGGAGGCGCGTCAGCGAGGGGAAAGGGTGTCATTTTTGGACAGGATCGGAATTTCCCGAGGAATTTTCCGGAAAGGTTTCAGCGGCTTAGTGATTAAGGTGTTGGACTCTGGACCAGGAAGATCGCAGGTTCAAACCCCACACCACCAACTAAGCTACCACTAGTGGGCCCTTGAGCAAGGCCCTTAACCCTCAATTGCCTGAGTTGTAAGTCGCTCTGGATAAGGGCGTCTGTCCAAATGCCGTAAATGTAAATGTAATAACTTGCTCATGTATTGTTTGTTCGTAAAGCATTCATAACCTGCCTCCTGCTTTCTTTCGTTTAACGTACTCTTCGTTTCCAAATCGTACGTCCTTTAATTTGTCCCTGTACGCGTTAAAAATCTACTAGATGAACTTTATTTCCTTTACATTTACATTATTTGGCAGACGCCCTTATCCAGAGCAATTAAGGGTTAAGGGCCTTGCTCAAGGGCCCACTAATTGCAGCTTGAACCACTGTTCGCTCCGCGTCCCGTCCATTATAAATGCATCTTTTCCTGCGTGGACGACGTATTATTAATATTAATGAAGTCAGGAGTGTAAAACTCGTCATCACCGTGTATCACATCAGTGTTATGGTTTAAACTCCCGGGGAATCTATAAGACAGTGTATAGAGTGTGTGTGTGATGTGCGACGTCGCCTCATAACACAAAACACACACACACACACACATACGCTTTTTATCCTCGAAGCACAAACACGTACTCGCTTGGCAAATTTTCACCTCCTCGGTAAACGCCCATGTGAGACACGCTGCCCTCTAGTGGCGGGACGTTTGTGAGCGTCATACATTTTTCGCCGCCGCTTCGAGGGCTTTCCTCGAACACGCCGACGCGGCAGATAAAAAGTGTTTATTTTTAAGGATCAAAGGTGTAAGATGTTTACACCAGGTTGGTTTAATCGCAAATTCACTTTTACTATCCGTGCATTGTTCGTGCGTGTGTGTGTGTGTGTGTGTGTGTGTGTGTGTGTGTGTGTGTGTGTGTGAGAGCTGAACCAACACGCTGCAGTAACGTTAAAAACCGCCCTTCCCCTGCAGCGAACCCCCTCCTCTTCTTTCCCCCAGCTCTCTCTCTCTCTCTCTCTCTCTATCTTTTTTCCCTAAGATCTCTCTCTCTCTCTCTCTCTCTCTCTTCCAGTGTGGTTGATATACCCACAGGGCCCAATTTAAGACTATGTGAAATTCGCATGAACGCAGCGCGGCTGGAGCGTGTGCAAACTTTCTAACGTTGCATCTCCTGAAAGCGAGCGAGAAAGAGATAGGGGTCTCAGAAGAGACGGAGGGAGAAAGAGAGAAGAGAGAGAGAGAGAGAGAGAGAGAGAGAGAAGGAAAAAAAGCGATCGGTCGATTCATTCCGACACGGCGAACGGCAAGCGCGGGGGGGGGGGGGGAAAAAAAAGCGAGAGAGTCGGGAGAATTGGTCTCTGCGCGGCGCGTTCGGCGAGTTCGTTACACTCTGGAATTAAGCCGATTACTCATTTGACCTTGTTATTATTCCACTTTGTTTTACTTTAGACAAGGCGTCCTTTCATCTACACCCGTCTTTGATGTTCCTAATGAAATTGTTTTTTTTTTTTTTTAATTTAATCTCCCAGAAGGAGGAAACTTTCACACTTCTGTGGAAAATCGGCTGCGATTCCGCCGCGCTGGAGGCAACGCCGCCTCACACCGAGTCAATAAAGCCTGTGTTACTTCCGACACAATGTACTGTATATTCTTTTACATACAATCGGAATAGAATCTAAGATATAATATATATAGTATATATAGATAAGATATATATATATATATATATATATGAAGATCTCTATATAGGATATATATATATATATATAGGCGGTTTGTGGCTTAGTGGTAAGGTGTTGGCCTCTGGACCAGAAGATCGCACAAGGTTCAAACCCCACCACAATCACCAAGCTGCCACAAGTGGGCCCTTGAGCAAGGCCCTTAACCCTCAATTGCTCAGTTGTAAGTCGCTCTGGATAAGGGCGTCTGCCAAATGCCACAAATGTAAATGTGTGTATATATATATATATATATATATATATATATATATATATAATACCTGGGTCTATATATATAGAAGATGAAGTATATAGTATACAGGTACGATCTCCTCACTATATTAGCGTATATTAGCGTATGGAACCTTACGCAAGCGCATCGCATTCCCAAATCCGTATTACTGCAATAAAGCGCATTTTTACTGAACGCAATAAAGCGCTTCCGTATAACCTAAACACCGTATCACCAGTTTATATGGAAAAAGCAACCGGAACACAATTCTTAAAGGAGCCACGTCCCATATTTTATATATTATATATATATATATACCCTAATATATATATATATATATATATTATTATATATATATATATATATATAAAATATATAAGAATGTCCCGTGTGATCTCACTGTTTTTGATATCAGGAAGGGGATTGTGATGTGATGATGACATCAACACTCACGTGCATGGCGAGGACGCTGCGTGGGATGAGTTCGCTTCGCGGTACTGGTACTGCCTGATGGTGAAGTGCCACGTCTTAATCCGCATCAGGTCATCGAAGGCAAACTCCAGGATCAGACGTCCCTCTGTACACACCTACAGAGTCACGAGGGGTGATATGAGAGAGAGAGAGAGAGAGAGAGGAAGAGAGAGAGAGGGAAAGAGAGAGTTCAGGTTGAGCTAATGTTTTATATATATATATATATATAGATATATATATATAGATATATATATATATATATATATAATTTTATTTATTAGTGGTTGAGTTTGTGAAAACGAACCATATACAAGCTGGGACCCATAGAGGGTGTCCCAATACTTTTGCATACACATACACACACACACACACAACACGCACACACACACACGGGGGTACGGTGGTACGGGGGGGGGGGGGGGGGGGTACAGCCAATTAAGAGCAAAATATAAAGGAAGAGAAAAAACATTCGACGGCGGCGAGCTTCTCCGAGCGCCGATGTTCCGTTGCTCCGGCAACCAGAAAAAAAGAGAGGTAGGAGGAGGTGCGGTGTGGGTGTTTGGGAAGAGGAGGAGGAGGAGAGGAGGAGAGGGGGGGGGGGCAACAGCTGATTAGTTGGCATGGCAACGGCAAAGATGTAATCCCAGCAGAGCGGCTCTAATCAATGCCCCCGGCACACACACACACACACACACACACACACACACACACACACACACACACACACACACACACACCGGCTCAAGAGGATCGACGAAGGAAAAAAAAAAAAAAAGCAGCACGGTCACGTGCAAACCTTCTCTCTTTCGCACTGTTATCCCTCCATCCCTCTGTCTTTTTCCTCCATCCATACTGGTCAAAGCTGAGCTAAATAAATAAATAAATAAATAAATAAGTGAGTAAGTCCTTCCATCGCACATGTTCTTCTCTCTCTCTCTCTCTCTCTCTCTCTCTCTGCATCTTTTCATTCGTTTCTTTTACTTCTCTCCATCTGTTTTTATCCCCCCCCCTTCTTTTTCTTCTCAGATTCTCATTTTCTCCCGTCATGTTGTTGTTGTTGTTGTTGTTTTTTTTGTTATTTTTTTGCTCAACACCAAAATACGCGGAAGAAATCTCGCTCACATTCTCTCACTTATTCTACAAATGACTTTCTCTCCTCCCTCCAAAAATAAAATCATCTTTTACCCCTTTTTTCTCTCTCACGCTGCTCTTTCTTTCTTTCTTTCTTTCTTTCTTTCTTTCTCGTTATTCTTCTCTTGCTAACAGCTGCAGAAATATGACGGAAATATATAATATATACAGGTTCTGTAGGTTCTATGGGTTTTATAGGGTCTAAAGGTTCTGTATGTTCTATAATTGCTATGGGTTCTACAGGTTCTGTAGGTTCTATAGCTTTTATAGGGACTCTATGTTCTGTAATTCCTATAGGGTATGCCGGTTCTGTAGCACCTATAGGTTCTTTAATTCCTGCGGGTTCTCTAGGTTCCATAGGTTTTATAGGGTCTATTTAAGTTCTGTAATTCCTATAGGTTCCATAGGTTTTATAGGGTCTCTTTAAGTTCTGTGATTAATATAGGTTATGTAGGTTCTGTAATTCCTATAGGTTCTATAGGTTTTATAGGGTATCGTTATGTTCCGTAATTCCTATAGGTTCTGCAGGTTCTATGGGGTGTATAGGTTCTGTACATTCTGTAATTCCTATAGGTTCTGCAGGTTCTATAGGGTCTATAGGATTTATAGGGTCTCTTTATGTTCTGTGATTCCTATAGGTTCTGCAGGTTCTATAGGGTCTATAGGATTTATAGGGTATCTATGTTCTGTGATTCCTATAGGTTCTGCAGGTTCTATAGGATTTATAGGGTCTCTTTATGTTCTGTGATTCCTATAGGTTCTGCAGGTTCTATATGGTCTATAGGATTTATAGGGTCTCTTTATGTTCTGTGATTCCTATAGGTTCTGCAGATTCTAAAGGGTCTATAAGATTTATAGGGTCTCTTTATGTTCTGTGATTCCTATAGGTTCTGCAGATTCTAAAGGGTCTATAGGATTTATAGGGTCTCTTTATGTTCTGTGATTCCTATAGGTTCTGCAGGTTCTATAGGGTCTATAGGATTTATAGGGTCTCTTTATGTTCTGTGACTTCCTATAGGTTCTGCAGGTTCTAAAGGGTCTATAGGATTTATAGGGTCTCTTTATGTTCTGTGATTCCTATAGGTTCTGCAGGTTCTATAGGGTCTATAGGATTTACAGGGTCTCTTTATGTTCTGTGATTCCTATAGGTTCTGCAGGTTCTAAAGGGTCTATAGGATTTATAGGGTCTCTTTATGTTCTGTGATTCCTATAGGTTCTGCAGGTTCTAAAGGGTCTATAGGATTTATAGGGTCTCTTTATGTTCTGTGATTCCTATAGGTTCTGCAGGTTCTAAAGGGTCTATAGGATTTATAGGGTCTCTTTATGTTCTGTGATTCCTATAGGTTCTGCAGGTTCTATATATTCTATCGTGTCTGTGGACTCTGTAAGTTCTATAGTGTTTGTTTGTTGTGTATCTCCTAAAGGTACAGTGTGTTGTGTGTGTGTATGTTGTCTGTAGGTTCTGTAGGTCCGTTTGGCCCTTTATGTTCTGTAGGTTCTCCACACTCGATATGTTCTGTAGCTTCTATTCAGAGTTCCGTCACTTCCTAAACCCGTTCCTGTTCTCCATCCTCACAAAATCCAAAGGAAAATGCAAAGCAGAGCTTTTCACTCTCTCTTTTCCCCTCCCTCTCTCTCTCTCTCTCTCTCTCTCCCTCTCTCTCTCCTCTCTCTGTCCTCTCTCCCGCCTCCTCTCTCTCTCTCTCGTTCTCTCTCTCCTTCTCTCTCCCCTTTCTCTCTCTTTCCCTCCCTCTCTGCCTCCCCCCCCTCTCTCTGTCTCTCTCTCTCTCCCTCTATCTCTCCCACTCTTTCTCTCTCCCCTCTCTCTCTGTCTCTCTCTCTCCCTCCCTCCCTTTCTCTCTCTCCCCCTCTCTCTCTCTCCCTCACCCTCTCTCTCTCTCCCCTCTCTCTCTCCCCTTTCTCTCTCTCTCTCTTTCTCCTCTCTTTCCCTCCCTCTCTCCCCCCCTCTCTCACCTCCACCCTTACTTTCTCTTGCCATTTATTTTGCTCCACACTGAGCCACACTGGAGAAAAAGCGAAGCAAAGCTAAAAAAAAATCTCTCCCTCTCTCTCTCCCTCTCTCTCTCTCTCTCTCTCTCTCCCTCTCTCTCTCCCTCGCTCCCTCTCTGTCGCTCACTGCAAATGCAAATTGATATAAGCTTTATTGGCATGACGTTGCAGGGAGGCAAAAAGAGAAATCGTTATTGTCGATGCTCGAACATTTTATGTGGAATTGAGTTAAAGTTCATTTAGAAATACATGAATCAACATCGCTTTGGTGTAAAATCAGGAGGTTTGAAGTGTAAATGCTGTCATTTAGGGAGGAAAAAAACCCCACACAAGTTCACTATAAAGATCACACACACACACACACACACACACACACACACACACACACACACACAAGAGGACAAAATGTTGAGGTGCCTCACATGTGCCATGATGAAGAGATAATCTGTGTTGTTTATTTCCCGCTCATAACTCTAATGTAGTGAAATCGAGACTATGTAAGGACGTCCGATCTCACCTGTGTGAAAGGGTTAACGAGCAGCGCTCGCGATCCCACCATCATAAAAAAAAGGTTTCAAAAAGCTTTCTTTGAATTTTGCATGAGATGGGGTAAAGAGTAAGACATAATCCGACGGGCCGCTGCGTTAAGTGGAGGCTTCGGCCTTGATGGGGCGAGTCGGCGTTATTAGACAGAATCAATGGGAACAGCAGGATCGCCGAGAGATAACGGCGTGCGCTTAACGCAGAGATTACCGCCAGTTACGAAGTCAAAGGGCGTCAAACCCGGCGGCGCGCTTTACCGACACAGAGCGCACGCACGCACGCAGAGACGTGTCTTTACTTCATGAGCGATCGGGAAAAGGAAAAATTCCTCAAAACACACGTTTAGTGTCAATATTTTAAATAATTAATTACGATTACTTTATTCAAATTACATGTTTGTTGTTAAATGAGAAGCTGAGTGTGTGAGAATGTGTGAGAGTGTGTGTGTGTGTGTGTGTGTGTGTGTGTGTGTGTGTGTGTTATCGCTACGAAGGTCTACTCACGATGCATCCTAACTATAGAAAAGTCTGATTTGACTCATATCCGAATCGACTCTGAATTGACTCATAATCAAATTGTCTCTGATTTGAATCATCCCGGAAGTGACCCAGAATATGACTCGTTCGAAATGACTCTGAATTGACCTATAATTCAAATTGGCTGTGAACTGACTCATATTCAGAGTCAGGTTGAATATGAATTGACTCATTTCAGAGTCAATCTGAGTCAAATATGAGTCAATTTGACTCATTCAAACTGACTCTGAATATGAGTCGGTTTGAATATGATCAAAGTTATTAATCATATTATATGTTATATGTAACTAAAAATTGACTCGTATTCAAGTTGACTCATATTCAAAGTGACTCTCAATACGAGTCAATGTGAATATGAATTGACTCATATTCAGATTGCCCCTGAATTGACTCATATGCAAATTGACTCTGGAATGACTCGAAATCAACTCAACTGTCAATTCGCAGTCAATGTGATTATGAGTCAATTCGACTGAGTCAATTGCAGAGTGAATTCATAATCACATTGTATTTGAACTGACCCCTGAATTGACTCGTACTGGAGCTGGGAATCAACTCTTTCGCATGAACGGTGTGAATCTAATTAAACATGACAGGATTGCGATGTTACGGGAAATCACTGACGACAGACTCGTGTGACTCGGACCTCTGACTCGTTTCCAGCAACAAGTCTGGAAGTGTTTGGTTTATTAACGGACGCCACGTTTGGCAAGACAAAGAAAGGAAACCCGCGGGATGTGCAGAGCGAGCGATACCGAGACCGGTAGAACCCGAGCGTTACAGTAACGACACGCCGGAACAAACGTGTTCACGCGGGAACGTAAAGAAGAAAACTAATCCCAGGAGGAAGTGAAGAGCGGGAGGAAGGTCAGCCAGAGACAAGTCAGGGACGGAGACGGAGACATGAATCACAAAGAAACAGACATTGTATTGTAGAATAATAAAAAAACACACACACACACACACACAGACACACACACTGGGTAAGGAAAGGCTGTGGGAGATTTTTAACCATATGATTAATAACTGACTATGTACAAAATAAACACTTTGTTAAGGTATTCATTCATTCATTCATTCATTCATTCATTCATTCATTCATTCATTCATTCATTCATTCATTCGTTCATCTTCTAGCGCTTTATCCGATCTTCCCTCGGGTCACGGGGAGTCTGTGTCTATCTCAGGCGTCTATGGGTATTAATACAGGATACACCCTGGATGGAATGCCAACCACATCAATCAGGGCCCACACACACACACACCACACACACACACCCACACACACACTTCACAACACTAGGGACAATTTTCCAACCTAAAAGGTGCCAATCAACCTACCGTGCATGTTTTTGGACCGGGGAGGAAAACCGGAGAAACCCGGAGAAAAAAAAACCCCCTGAGGCACGGGGGCGAGGAGAACATGCACAAACTCCACACCCACACATGGCCGAGACGGGAATCAAACCCGGACCCTGACGGTGTGAGACGAATGTTCTAACCGCTAAGCCACCGTGTTCCTTTGTTAAGGTATTATTTATATAATTATATCACGATTATATTATAGAATTATATAGAATTATATACACTGTCAATTCCAGAATAACCTCACACACACCTGAGCAGCTACGGGGTTAAGGGCCTTGCTCAGGGGCCCGGGAATCGAAGCGTGGTGTAGCTGGGATTGGAACTCACGACCTTCCAACGTCATCCGACGCCTAAATAGCGCCACCGACCCTTAATGACGAGCATTACAGGTCCAATATAGGGATTTCATCATCAGCAGGAATTTTTTACACCGTCGTGGAACGTCACATTCACTAAACACACATTCCACTCCCTCCTGATCGCCATCTCTTCCTTCTTCCTTATTTATTTATTTATTTTATCTATCTATTTATTTATTTATAATATTATTTATTATATTTATTTTTTTGTCCGTTTTCTGCATGATTCTGATATTTGGAGTGTGTAATATTCATCCCCTCTACACATTCACAATTTATGACGAGACCTTTTTTTAATATTTGCGCTTGAAATATTGAAGCGCTCTCTCTCCGTCTCTCTCTCCGTCTCTCTCTCCGTCTCTCTCTCTCTCTCTCTACTCTATCTCTCCTCTCTCTCTCAATCTCTCATCTCTGTCTCTCTCTCTCTCTCTCCCTCTCAGATCTCTCACTCTCTCTCTCTCTCTCACTCACTCTCTCTCTACTCTCTCCTCTCTCACTCTCCCTCTCTCGTCTCTCTCGCTCTCACTCTATATCCCGCCCCCTCGTCTGTCTCTCTCTCTCTCTCGCGCTCTATCTCTCTCCCCTCCTCCGTCCCCCTCCGGCTCTCTCGTCTCTCTCTCTCTCTCTCACTCTCTCTTCGTCTCTCCCTCTCACTCTATCTCTTCGTCTCTCTCGCTCTCACTCTATATCTCGCCCCGTCTGTCTCTCTCTCTCTCTCTCATCTCTCTCTCTCTCTCACTCTCATCTCCTCTCTATCTCTCGTCTCTCTCTCATCTCTCTCCTCTCTCTCTATCTCTCTCTCTCTCTCTCTCTCTCTCTCCTCTCTCTCCTCTCTCTCTCTCTCTCTCTCTCTCTCTCTCTCTCCTATCTCTCTCTCCCCTCTCTCCTCTCACCGTCTCTCTCTCTCTCTCTCTCTCTCTCGTCTCTCTCTCACTCTATCTCTCTGTCTCTCCGACTCTCTCTCTCTCTCTCACTCTATCTCTCTCTCGCTCTCCGTCTCTCTGTCTATCTCTCCATCTCTCTCTCTCTCTCTTCTTCCGTCTCTCTCTCTCACATCTCTGTCTCTCTCTCTCTCTGTCTCTTTCTCTGTCTCTCTCAATCTATCTCTCTCTCTCTCCGTCTTTCTCTCTCTCTGCAAACGTGGCTTTTGCCAAAGGAAGTGAGGCGAGGGGTCGGAGAGGGGGATTCGAGAGGGGGAAAACGTGGGGTTTTAGATGAATGAAAAGAACGGTGGAGAACGAATGAAGCGAAGGCTTTGTAAGTACATATGAGGCGATTCGCTGTGGGATTCCTAATGACGCTTGATGATAAACAAATATAGAATAATGGAAGTGATTAAGGCGAGGAACGAGTGCGTGTGTGTCGCCTTCATCAGCTTGTCTGATGTATTAGTTTGTTTACTGTCGCATACAGACCGGCTCACATGAGTATAACACACACACACACACACACACACACACACACACACACACACACACACACACACACACACACACAACACCCAAACATGCTCTGGTATTCTTTTGAAAGTGACTTAAATGTTACTATAGAATAATAATAATAATAGTTATTATAATAATAATAATACTGATATAATAATAATATAAATAATAACAAGAGAAAAAAAAATAGATAATAAGATATAATGATGAATAATATAATAATATAATAATAGTAATAGTAATAATAAAATAATAATAATAAGCAATAATACTGTAATAAAAAATAATAGAGATAATAATAATAATGATAATAATACTAACTAAATAATAATAATAATAATAATAATAATAAATAATAATAATAATATAATAAAAATGGTAATACTACTACTACTACTACTAATAATAATAATAATAATAATAAAATAATTATAGCTTTTTTGTGAAGAGTGTTTTTAATTTTATTTAAAGAAAACATGAACTGTTGTTTTTTAGACAGACTCCTGGATAAATGTTGTTCCTGGCAGATTGGATATGAGGAAGGTCCTGGCAGATTGGATGTGTGGAGGTCCCTGGACAGATTTTTGGAGTGCGGAGGAAGTCCTGGCAGATTGGATGTGAGGAAGGTCCTGGCAGATGTGGTCTGGCAGATGGATGTGAGGAAGGTCCTGGCAGATTGGATGTGTGAGAAGGTCCTGGCCAGATGTGGATTCCTGAGGAAGTCCCTGGCAGATTGGATGTGAGGAAGGTCCTGGCAGATTGGATGTGAGGAAGGTCCTGGCAGATTGGATGTGAGGAAGGTCCTGGCAGATTGGATGGCAGATGGTGAGGAGGAAGGTCCTGGCAGATTGGGATGCCTGATGGCAGATGAGGAAGGTCCTGGCAGATTGGATGTGACCCGGTTGGAAAGGTCCTGGCAGATTGGACTGTGAGGAAGGTCCTGGCAGATTGGATCTGAGAAGGTCCTGGCAGATTGGATATGAGGGAAGGTCCTGGCAGATTGGACATGTGAAGGTCCTGAGGTCCTGGCAGATTGCCCCGGTGAGAAAAAAAATACCCCCAGGAATCCATAAGAGGAATCAAAATTGGAATTTTATAGCAAATATCCGATTGGATGGATTTTGCGAACACTCCTGCAGTAGGTTATAACCTGTTACGACTTCTTACCTCCTTCATACTTCCGATCGGAAAAATATTTTTCCAATTTTAAGAAGTAAAACTTCCCCTAAAGAAAACATTTCATTCTATGCTTCGGTCCAGATGGATCTTATTAAGATTGTAATTGGACACCGGGCATTTTTACGTTGAGACACACACACACACACACACACACACACACACAGGTTACCTTGGTGAACATGGGCTTGCCGTGCTGCGTGACCATGGTGCACTGGTCGCAGTCCACCGTGATGCACGAGTTGTGGAAGGACTCTTTGGAGTGTTTGAGGATGTAGTAGAGATCCGTGACTCCGCCCTCGAACACCGTGCTGAAGTAGCGAGGGATCAGGGTTCGTCCGATCGCTGACAAAAACAAACAAACAAACAAAGTTAAACAAACAAACAAACAAACAAATAGCTGTTGTGCTTCATAATGGAATACTGAGGCAACGGCAAAGATCATACACATCCCACAAACCAGAGATCATTAGAAGCGGGAGAGTGTGTGTGTGTGTGTGTGTGTGTGTGTGTGTATGTGTGTGTGACAGCAGAAGAAAGAGAGTGTGGCAGAGAGATAGACAGAGAGATAGAGAGAGAGATGGAGAGGTGACTTTTATGTTGGTCAGTTTGTGTTTTTTCCCGCCGCTCAGTCGGAGTGTTTTAGCACACACACACACACACACACACACACACACACACACACACACGCACGCTGTAAGATGAGATTGTAAGCGCAGGCCAGCAGGGAGGATCTAATACGTGATTAAATGAGCTTTTCATACACGGCTGGACTTCTCCACCACCGCAACGTCCGACGCGCCGCACATTTCAACCCTCGAGTCGATTCGCTCTCGAGTCGATTCCACTCGATTCTGAATCGATTCCATTCGATTCTGAATCGATTCCATTCGAAACGCATTCTATAACTTCAAACTCTGTTTTAGCGTATTCGTTTCAACTCCATTATACTTCTATTCTATCCTTTTCTATAGTAATCCCATTCTATTCTATTGACCTTATATTCTATTCTATCCAAATATATTTCTATTTAAAAACCTTTTTGATTTTATTCCGCTCCATTATAATTACTTCCTATATTCTGCTTATCTATAACCCTATTTCTATTCGCACTATTTCTATTATAACATAATCACTTTCTATTCTATTCTACTGTATCCTATTTCAAAACTACTGTATCTAAACTTTACTGCATAAAAAATACTATTATTATTCCTCTCCATTCTGTTCTTCTTTAATCCCTTTCTCTTCTCTTCTATTCTATTCTCTCACGTAATATTGTAGTGTATTCTATTTAAAAACGTGCACATGTATTTGATTCTATTCTATTCAATGTATAAAAATACTATTGTTATTTATTTCTATGCCACTACATTCTATATTCTATTCTTCTATAATCAGATTCTATTCTGTGTCTATTTCATTCTATTTCACTCCATTATAATCACTCCTCGTTTATTCTGTATTTTATTTTATTTTATAATCAAAGGGGCACGGTGGTTTAGTGGTTAGCACGTTCGCCTCACACCGCCAGGGTCCGGGTTCGCTGCCCGCTGGCATGTTGTGTGGAGTTTGTGCATGTCCTCTCTCCCCCCGTTTTCAGGGTTTTTTCCGGGTTCTCCGGTTTCCTCCCGGTCCAAAAACATGAAGTAGGTTGTTGGCACCTTGAAAAAATTTCCCTATGTATGTGTGTGTGTGTGTGTGTGTGTGTGTGTGTGTGGGGTGTGGATTCACCGGGGTATCTCTAATGCCATAGACGCTGAGATAGCACAGACTCCCCGTGACCGAGGGAAGATCGGATAAGCGGTAGAAGATGAATGAATGAACTCACTAATCACAGCCAGTGTGGATTGAAAAAGAAACAATGGCAGAACAAAAAAATTAATTTTTTTTCCTTTTTGTTTTTTGAATATAAAAGCAGCAGGGTTTAGTTTTTGGACTCATTAGTGCGCTGTAGAACACGTTTCAGCCCGAGTGTGCGTCCAAACCAACAACTGTTTTAGTGGCAGCAATTTAAAAAAAAAGAAAGAAAGAAAGAAAGAAAGAAAGCTTTACATGCATGCTTTCACACGCAACTCGGCCGACGCTTTTCTTTTTTTTTGTCATTGTTGTTTTTGTTTTCGCAGCCGCTATGCTGTGTCAACTTATCATTTTAATTTTGACGCCGAACGAACTGGCGGTCTGATCCGGCTCCGCGTCTGAGTTCAAGCAGAAATAATCCATCTCGCAGTCAAACTCCCCTCTGAGAGAAATTACGAGTGTGCCGTCAGCCCTGAGGGAGCGTGGGGGGGGGGGGGGGGGGGATGG
>JACRUU010000004.1:8417224-8422224 GCA_030449085.1 Kryptopterus vitreolus
TCCTTCTGTCATCACTCATCCATCTATCATTACTCATCCATCTATCTTCACTCATCCTTCGTCATCCACTCATCCAGCTATCATTCACTCATCTATCTATCATCCACTCATCCTTCTGTCATCCATTCATCCATCTATCATTTACTCATCCATCTATCATTCACTCATCCATCTAGTATTCACTCATCCATCTATCATCCACTCATCCTTCTGTCATCCACTCATCCATCTATCATTTCACCTCATCATCATCATATCTATCATCACTCATCCTTCTGTCATCCACTCGTCCATAGCTATCATCCACTCATCCATCTATCATTCACTCATCCATCTATCATTCACTCATCCTTCTGTCATCCACTCATCCTTCTATCATCCACTCATCCTCCCCACTGAATAAAGTTCTTCATCCACAAACTCCTGTCACGATCACCATAATCATCTCAGACAACCTCTTTATTCACTGTGTACATCCCTCTCTCTCTTCTCTTCTCTCCTCTATTATATATATATATATCTCTCTTTTCCTCTCTATCTCTATATCTCATCTCTCTATCTCTCTCTCCCCCCCTATGACATCTCGCTCTCTCTCTTCTGGTCTATATATATATTATATATATATATAGATATATCACATCTCTCTCTGCCTCTCTATTCTATACTACACTCTCTCTCTCTCTCTCTCACCTCCTCTCTCTCTCTCTCTCTCTATCGCTCTTCTCTCTATATGTATAGATATATATATAGAGATATATCACTCTCTCTCTCCCTCTCTTCTCTCTCTCTCTCTCTCCCTCTCCCTCTCTCTGAGGGTCTACGCACTGATTGGCCCATCACACAGCGCCGCACTCCAGAGATGGCATTATGCACCCGCTTGTTTGGGCGAACACGCGGCACAACATATGCTTGTGGAGTAATGTGTACCCAAACACGCAATTTACAAATAATTAACGCCGTGTTAATTAGGCTCATTAATTCACACGACGCGAGGATCTCAGGAAGGATGCCAACACTCCCAGCCAAAAAGATGAGAGTGAGGAATTCAGCTCAGAGTGGTGTGTGTGTGTGTGTGTGGTGAGAGAGAAGAGAGACAGAGAGACAGGGAGAGAGAGAAGAGAGACACAGGGAGATAGAGCGGGAGAGAGAGAGACAGGACGGAGAGAGATGGATGAGGAGAGACAGACAGAATGATGAGGATGAGGAGAAGAGAGAGAGAGAGACAGGAGACAGGAAGAATGAAGGAAGGAGTAAGAGAGAGAGAGAGAGGGGAAATAAGGAAAGAGAAAGAGAGGAAAAATGAGAGGAAGAATCAAAAGAGAGCGATAGAGAGCGATATAGGGAGATAGAGAGAGAGAGACAGAAACAAAAACTAGACATCAGTAGAGACAAAAGACAAAACTAATGGTCCTGAGTGCACAAACACACACAACACACACACACACACACACACACACACACACACACACACCACACCACACACACACACACACACAGAGCGAGGGTGAGTGGGAGGCGGGGGAGGGGGGGGAAGTTTGAGAGAGAATGAGGAGAGAATGAGGGGAGAGAGATGGAGGAGGAGGAGGGAGGAGGGGGGGAGGGGGTGTAAGCCGGCCGCACTTTGGTGTGATTATGCAGCCGATGCAGTGTTCTGCGGTGCAATGCATGCTGGGAAGTCAGAGCAGTCTGGAGCAGGGTGTGAAATGAAATCGCTCCTGCAGTCGCTTCTCGTCGTTTCCTCCGTAAACAACGGCGTTATTTACCAACAACAAATCACAAACAAACAAACAAAGTGTAATATTTCATCTTTATTTACTCAAAATCGTTACAGCGTTAAAAACAGCGACTTTTTTTTAGCACAATTTACTTTAGTTTTTTTTTACTTTTGATTCATCATAAATATGTATAAACATAACGCCTGTATTGTGTGTGTGTGTGTGTGTGTGTGTGTGTGTGTGTGGTGGTGTGTCACAAATTCCATTCAACATTCAATTAATCACTATTTAATTTTTATTAATTTATTATTCAAATTTAAAATGTGGCCTTTTAACAATTCAATAATCATCCAGTAAATCAATTTAAATGGGAAAATATTTATTACATAATATAAAAAAAAAAATAATATAAGGTGTGTGTGTGTGTTGTGTGTGTGTGTGTTTATTAAAAAAAATATAGATAAATTATTATTTAGTTACTTTATTATTTATTTGTATTATTCAAAAGAAAAATGCAGCTCTCAACAATTAATAATCAAAAAAAATATTTATTAGAGAGATAATAGAAATGAAAAATTTAATAGATTAAAAAATATTACCATGAAATCAGTGTTGTGTAAAATTCAATTCAAACATTTATTTAATAATCCCATATTTAAATTTTCTATTTAAGGTATTATTAAAAAGAAAATTGGGCCTCTCAACAATTCGATTTCATGCAGTAATTATATTATTATACATTTTATAATAATAAATATATTTGATAATTATAATAAAAAAGAAAAAAAAATTATATATATATATATATATATATATATATGAATTCATCAACATCAATAATCAATAAAGGACTAATAAATCTTTTGAATATCAAACGTTTGTGAATTTATTTAAATTGTTAAATATTATAGATCGATATAAGAAAAAATACAACAAGATAAAAAAAGTATATATAGATGTTATAAATATAAAGATATAAATGTATGTATTGAATGAATGACATTTTTTCTTTGGCTCTCTTAAAAGTGAAAAATCCAAAAACTCTCTTTAACATATGAGTTTATATTGTGTTATAAAATTGTAAACATCACGGTGGAGGACACGCCCTTTTACACCATGTGACTCTGGAGTGAATCATATGCAAATTCACCTGGATTTCATAATGAGACTGAAGCTCTCGACTCTTCTGTTGTGAAAACGCCGCGGCTTTTCATTCGACATAAAACATTTTGTAGTCTTTAAAACACATTTTTTTTTAAAACTTAAAAGCGTTTTTTTTTGTTGTTTTTTTTTTCCTGCTGTTCAGACGTTCATGGTTTCGGTAAAGCGCGCACGATCGCAGATGAGAAAATGAAGAGAAGAAAAACAAAGAAAAAGCTTGCGTCCTGGCCGTCCTCATCAGTAATTAACTCTCTGGGGACTAACCCGCGCGCACACACACACACACACACACACACACACACACACACACACACACACACACAACCCACACACAGATCACAGTGACTAGACGCTGCTTGTCCTCCAGCAGGACTGTGGTCAGGAATAAACACTGAATTTTAAACAGACACCGATGATTATCTATCAGTTCAAACAGGACACAACGCTTCCCTCAGCAGATCCTCTAAAATCCTGCTCTTTTCTCGTCCTCTCGAGTGGGATTTCGCCAAAAACCCAACACAAATAATAAACCCAACACAAATAATAAACCCAACACAAATATTAAACCCAACGCAAATAATAAACCCAACACAAATATTAAACCCAACACAAATAAAAACCCAACACAAATAAAACCCAACACAAATATTAAACCCAACGCAAATATTAAACCCAACACAAATATTAAACCCAACACAAATATTAAACCCAACACAAATATTAAACCCAACACAAATATTAAACCCAACACAAATATTAAACCCAACACAAATATTAAACCCAACGCAAATAATAAACCCAATGCAAATATTAAACCCAGCATAAATATTAAACCCGCAAATATTAAACCCAACGCAAATAATAAACCCAACACAAATATTAAACCCAACACAAATAATAAACCCAACACAAATAATAAACCCAACACAAATAATAAACCCAACACAAATAATAAACCCAACACAAATAATAAACCCAACACAAATAATAAACCCAACACAAATAATAAACCCAACACAAATAATAAACCCAACACAAATAATAAACCCAACACAAATAATAAACCCAACACAAATAATAAACCCAACACAAATATTAAACCCAACGCAAATATTAACCCAACACAAATAATAAACCCAACACAAATAATAAACCCAACACAAATAATAAACCCAACGCAAATATTAAACCCAACGTAAATATTAAACCCAACGCAAATATTAAACCCAACGCAAATAATAAACCCAACGCAAATAATAAACCCAACACAAATATTAAACCCAACGCAAATATTAAACCCAACGCAAATATTAAACCCAACGCAAATATTAAACCCAACGTAAATATTAAACCCAACGCAAATATTAAACCCAACGTAAATATTAAACCCAACGCAAATATTAAACCCAACGTAAATATTAAACCCAACGCAAATATTAAACCCAACGTAAATATTAAACCCAACGCAAATATTAAACCCAACGTAAATATTAAACCCAACGCAAATATTAAACCCAACGTAAATATTAAACCCAACGCAAATATTAAACCCAACGTAAATATTAAACCCAACGCAAATATTAAACCCAACGCAAATAATAAACCCAACACAAATAATAAACCCAACGCAAATATTAAACCCAACGCAAATATAAACCCAACACAAATAAACCCAACACAAATAATAAACCCAACACAAATAATAAACCCAACACAAATATTAAACCCAACGCAAATATTAAACCCAACGCAAATAATAAACCCAACGCAAATATTAAACCCAACGCAAATATTAAACCCAACACAAATAATAAACCCAACGCAAATATTAAACCCAACACAAATATTAAACCGAACGCAAATATTAAACCCAACACAAATAATAAACCCAACACAAATAATAAACCCAACACAAATAATAAACCCAACACAAATAATTAATAAATATTAAACCCAACGCAAATATTAAACCCAACGCAAATATTAAACCCAACACAAATAATAAACCCAACACAAATAATAAACCCAACACAAAAAAAGAGAAAGAAATAATAATTGAAAAGAATTAAACCCAACACAAATAAACCAGGCATTTTTACAGGTAAACCCAACAAAATATACACC
>JACRUU010000004.1:8429724-8437224 GCA_030449085.1 Kryptopterus vitreolus
AATGAGAAAAAAAACAAAGAGGAATACAAAGAAGAAAGAAAACGAAAGAAGAAAAGAAAAGAATGAAATGAAAGAAAGAAAGAAAGAAAGAAAAGAAAGAAAGAAAGAACTAAAGAAAGAAAGAAAGAAAGAAAGAAAGAAAGAAAGAAAAGAAAGAAAGAAAGAAAGAAAGAAAGAAGAAAGAAAGAAAAAAGAAAGGAAAGCAAATAATAGTCATGACAAAACAAGAGAAAAAAATGAAAGAGTGAGAAACAGGGAGGAGAAAAACAAACATCAGAGAGAGAGAGAGAGAGAGAGAGAAAGAGAAAAAGGATTGATATGAGAAAAAACAATGAAGACAGAAAGGAAAGAAAGAAAGAGAGAAGGAAAGAAAAATCGGGGGAGCAAATAATAGTCATGACAAAACAAGCGGGAAAAAAATAAAAGAGTGAGAAACAGGGAGGAGGAAAACAAACATTAGGGAGAGAGAGAGAAAGAGAGAAAGAGAGAGAGAGAGAGATAAGAGTCAGAGTGAGGAAAGGATGTAAATGAGAAAAAAAGAGGGAATATTAGTGAGAGAGAAGAGGATCATTCGTGAATAAGTGAAAAGGGACAGAGGGAGAGTAAAATGATGGACAGAGAAAAAGAAAGAAAGACAAAGTGAAAGATGTGAAAATGCTGTAACACTAAAAGAACCTGAGCGTAAATAAACACACGCAGGTTCGAAGGCAGAAACTCCACAATGACGTAAGAAAGTGATAAAATAACGTGTGTGTTCACGAGTTGCGTCTCTATAACGATAATAAATAACAAAATTTATAAGATAACACAAAATAAATAAATAAATAAAAAAAAATAATATATATATCCTTTCCTTGATATATATATATATCCTCCTTTCGATCTATCTATCTATCTATCTATCTATCTATCTATCTATCTATAATAGATATATATATTATCTCTCTCTCTCTATATATATATATATTTATATATATATATTCACATCTATAGTATATACTGTATTGTGATTTATCTTATATATATATATATATATATATATATATAACTATATATAACTATATATATATATATATATTATATCACCGTATATATATATATATATTTCAATCTATCAATCTATCTATCTATCTATAAATATAAATATTCGCTCTCTCTCTCTCTCGCTCTCTCTCTCTCTCTCTCTATATATATATATATCTATATATATATATATATATATATATATATATATAGATATATATTGATATATATATATATATATATATATATATATATTATATATATATATATATATGTATATATATATATATATATATATATATATATATTCATATATATCTATCTATCTATATCTATCTATCTATCACTCTCTCTCTTATATAGGTAGAGAGAGAGAGATAAGGGGGGGGAACAGATTGAAGAAGTAAGACAGACAGACAGAGTCGGGTAGAGATGAAGAACCAGACTAAAAAAAAGCAAAAAAAAAAAAAAAAGAGAGAAAAGAGAGAGAAGAGAAGAAAGAGAAAGAAAGAGAGTACGCGCTCTCAAATGGTAGGGTAATCATTCAATCAAAAGACAGAGCCCCACATCGGGAAAAAAAGAGAAAGAGAGCCTCTGAAAATGAAACAAACGAATAAAATACAGACTGGGTAATCACACAGAAACCTGCTGCATTGTGGGAAACACGGAGAGGAATTTCTTTAATCAATATCCTTCAATTCTTTTTATTTATTTTTTTTTAATGTGAGGAAAAGTGTGAAAATAGGGGGAAAAAAAGGAGGAGTGAAAGCTATTGCTCTATTTCTGCGTTTAAACTGTGAGGATGATTTAGTGTAATATGACGTACGAGGGAAGAGAATAAAGTCATTGGTTTCTTCGGTGTCGATCACAGAGATTTCAGCCAATCAGTGACGCCGTGTGAGTTTGGGTATGTGGAAGAGGGAAAACAGCACCAGTCACTCGAACATAACCATCCAGTGTTCATAGACTTCCCTCCTTACCTCATCTACATCACTTCCTCACCAATACCCACAAACCTTTGGCTATCGAGAGGACGTCGTGTCGACATTATAAGGACAAATTCTCTACATATAAACGAATGAGAGGACAAAAGAGGACGGAGAGAAAATAGGAAGGGATAGCATCGTGGAAAAAGGAAAGAATCAGATTTGGGAGAATGAGCGAGTAAGAGACACAACAAAAAAGATATTAGAGAGACGAAAACAGGAAAACACAGGAGGGAAAAAAAGACAGATGCGGATTATTAAAGTTTGTGAAGTACTTTGAGAGAGAGAGAGAGAGAGAGAGAGGGGAGAGAGGGAGAGGGAGAGGGGGGGGGCGGGGAGAAAAAGGGTCGTTAGAGACAGAGAGGAAGTGATCATTAGAGGGTAAGAGAGAGCCACAGGGAGGGAGGGAGGGAGGGAGGGAGGGAGTGAGAGGAGGAGAGAGAGAGAGAGAGAGAGAGGGGGGGGTAGAGAGGGTAGGGAGATGGTTCCCCCTCTCTTTTTCTTCTGTTAAAAGGAGAGAGATGCGAGGGAGGATGAGGGGGAGGAATAAGAGGAGAGGGGGGGGGTGAGGAATAAAAGACGGAGGGAGTGCATATATATAGGGACAGAGAGGGCAAACAGGATGAGCATGATACAGTGAGAAAGGACGGATGGAAAGGACATGTTGCTAGAGAGGAAAGACGGATGGAGAGACAGATGAAGAGAAATCTTGGTCAGTGAAAGAAGAAGAGACAGAGGAAGAGGACACGGGGGTCAAAGAAAAGAGAGAGAAAGAGAGAGAGAGAGAGAGAGAGAGAGAGAGAGAGAGAGAGATGAAGAAATGCTGGGTCTGAAAAAAAGAGGGTTTTGGTGAAGAAAGGGAATAAAAGGACACTGGGAAGAAAGCAGACGAATAGAAGGACGGATCAGGGAAGAGAGACAGATGCACGTAAAGGATGTCTCCCACACACACACACACACACACACACACACACACACACACACACACACACACAGTATATATATATATATATATATAAAGCACTGCATGAGGTCAACAAAGCCAATTCCTCTATACATGCCTCTGCCCAGTGTGGAGGGGCGTGTCCTCAATTAATTATGCATGAGGTGGGCGTGTCCTGCATCAATTATTTATAAGGTGGCGGCATGAAGCTTGTTGACTTTCTGGAAGCTTCTTGCCACACTAGCCTTCATAGTCCATCATTTTTTCATGACTCTGTACACACACACACACACACACACACACACACACACACACACACACACACACACATTTTTATCAGTGATTATTTTTCACTATATCTTGAGTTATATTCAAATGTATCTTAAAAGGAAATCCAATCCTAAATTCTATAGGTATCTGAGTCTCTCTTTCTCTCTCTCACACACACACACACACACACACACACACACTTCGAGACCCGGGGTTTTGAGAGATGAGGGAAGGCGAGATTGGGAGAGAGAGAGAGGGAGAGAGAGAGAGAGAGAGAGAGAGAGAGAGAGAGAGAGAGAGAGAGAGAGAGAGAAAGGAGAATATGAGAAAAGCAGGAAACACAGAAACAGGTCCATTTTATCATCCCTTCCCACAGCTGTTCTTTCTTCCTGTTGTCTCCCTCCAGCCCGACACACACCACACACACCACACACACACACACACACACACACACACAACACACACACACACACACACACACACACACACACACACACACACACACAGAGAAAAAGCGGTGTTGTATTGAGACCGGTCCTGTCACTCATGTGAGAGCAGAGAAGGATTGCGGCAGAGACGGGAACTATTCGTCCTGTCAATCATCTCTCTATCACATTCTGTCGCCGTCAATACACTCGCGCGAACGGCGAAACCTGCTGCGTAAACAAGCCGCCAACGTTTCGCAACAACGTGCATAAGGGAGATGGTAAGATTCATCGATTCGCAGCTTTGCATCGGCATTAAATATTAATGCTGTGATGCGCAGATTTGAAAAAAAGCAACGTTTTCTATATGTATAATTTCTGGTAGATGCGCGATTATATCTATTATTATACTTTTCTCTTTAATTCTGTCTTTCGGAAGCAAAACGAGAAAAATCTACACCACGTGAATCAACTGATTCGTATTGTATTGAATCACACTGTACTGAATCAAATAGATATTTGATTCTGAATCATAACGGATTCAACTGCTTCATATGTATCTTTAATCAGCATCTTTAAAAAGGCACATATATCGGAATGTCAGTGATTATTGATTGGGTCGTTCTGAACGAGTCTTTAACGTGACTCCTAAGATCGAGTCGTCTCAGATAATGATTCGTTCATCTTCAACTGGATTCAGGAATTGTTCAGAAGTAGTTTGACCCTCGACTCGTCTAGACCCGAGTTCTTTCGTCACGCGACTCCCGTGTACGCAATGCACTCACACCGGCGGCGACAGGATTGAGGCCATTCGAATGAGTCCTCTGGTCTGAGTCGTTTGTTCATTCGTCGCGTGACTCATATTGGCGATACACAAGGCTCATTTTTTCATTGCAAAAAAAACCGAAGGGAGTCACATGACCAATGGCGTCATTCCGTTTATCATAATTTGTCCTTGTTTTTATTATTGGAACAATACATTTTCGAAAATGAACGTAAACGACTAGAAAAAAAAAAGATTCGTTCATTTTGATTCAAAAGAACCAAATCACTCGAACGATGAAAAATGTCAAAAAACGGTGGTGTGAAGTAAAATATCGTAAAAAAACAGAATGATTTGCGAGCGTAAAATCTCCAGCATCCGTCCGATCTGCTGCTCCTGTAATGCTAACGGTTAGCGGATTAGCGAAAGATACGGGTCTCCGATTCCGCGTATGAGTTTTGGATCGGCGCGTCCTCGTGATCAGAGCATTCCACATTTCCTGTAGTCTCCGCGCTTAGTCTTTTATCTGCTGGAGGTGGAACGCGGGACTGTTGCAGCCGAGTTACATCATGCGAGCAAACTTCCATCCCATCATCCCCCAAACAAGGTGAAGATACGATTTAAACCCCTCCAACAGTAATGAGCTCGTATCAAGGGCGAACACGCCGCGCGGGGAATTCGCCTTTCCAGACTCAGCACGTTACGCTTACAAAGATATACGTTTATACGCCTCGAATATACGCGTTAATTCAATTGTCCTGCAATTACGTACGATGTCCTGCGTGTGGCGTCGTGAGCTTGCTCGGGACGCTCGGACCCAATAACAGTTGCAGCGATACCGAGATAATCAGTGATAATTACAGAATTAAGGTATTTATTCTGTAAATATTATATAGGGGGAGAAAATCGGTTGACAAGAAAAGCGGTCTGTATGTTATATATATATATATATATATATATATATATATATATATATATATATATATATATATATATATATATATATATATAATATATCTATCTATATATCAGATATATATATACATATTATACTATATAGTATATATATATATATATATATATATATGGGGACCAAAATAGGAATAGAGATATGTGCTATATAAGCAGGCTGCTCTCTATAATGTCACACACATACACACACACACACACACACTCACACACACACACACTCCCTCTCACACACACACACACACCATCTCACACACACATACACACTCCCTCTCACACACACACACACAGAAAGAGAAACGGAAATAGAAGAGTTTAAATGAGCGACTAAGAGAGAGAGTGCATGAGTGTGTGTGTGTGTATGTATGTGTGTATATATGTGTGTGTGTGTGTGTGTGGTGTGTGTGTGTGTGTGTGTGTGTGTGTGTGTGTGTGTGTGTGTGTGAGAGAGAGAAGGAGAAAGCATGCCAGGAAAGATGAGTCATAGCTCAACTGAGATGTGGTCCAGCTCTCGGGCCGAGCCTCGCTTCCCATCATGCACCACATCCACATCCATACATCACAAACCTGCGGCGGATGAGAGAAATTCTCCATCTCCATCTCGGCACTTCCAATATCATTCACACGGAGCTTTTACACAATCTGCCTTTTTTCTCAAATAAACTTTTTGGGAGAAATAAGTGATTTTCGATTTACCAAAAAAAAAGGAGGGAATAACGCTGAAAAGTAGCGCTTTGATTCATTCACGCTGTTACTGAAGCCTGCCGTGTGTTTTAATGAGCGGCGAGTCAACGAGTCCTCGCTCGTACGCCGTGACGCCGTCTGTAGTCTTTCATAGTTTCTGTTCCGCTTTAACACACAATACGCTTTTATAAGGCTCGAATCGGGAAAAAGAAATAAAGAAATAAATATATATATACATATCTATCTATCTATCTATCTATCTATCTATCTATCTATATATATATATATATATATATATATATATATAAAAATATAAAAAAATATAAAAAAAAATATATATATATATATATATATATATATATTCATTCATTCATTCATTCATCTTCTACCGCTTTATCCGATCTTCCCTCGGGTCACGGGGAGTCCTGTGCCTATCTCAGGCGTCTATGGGCATTAAGGCAGGATACACCCTGGATGGAATGCCAACCCATCGCAGGACACACACACACACACACACATACACACACACACACACAACACATTCACACACTAGGGACAATTTTCCAAGGTGCCAATCAACCTACCGTGCATGTTTTTGGACCGGGGGAGGAAACCGGAGAACCCGGAGAAAAACCCCTTGAGGCACGGGGAGAACATGCACAAACTCCACACACACATGGCCGAGACGGGAATCGAACCCGGATCCTGGCGGTGTGAGGCGAACGTGCTAACCACACTACGCCACCGTGCCTCTATATATATATATATATATATATATATATTATATTATATATATATATATATATATATATATATATATATATATATATATATATATTAGACACACACACACACACACACACACACACACACACACAATATATAAAGGCAACTGTTATTTATATCCAGTGTCGGTGAGTAACTACATGTAACAGCGTTACGTAATTTAATTACAAAATAAAAGTAAAAATAATCCGTTAAAGTAACTGCAAAAAAACAAACAAAACGTAATTAAACTAGTAACTTTTGAAAATGTTAAAGATTACATTACCCCCCCCCCCCCCCATTACAAAAAGTAATCAGTCACGTTACGTTTATAAAGTCGTTGAAACGTTACACGACTTATTACATTTTGAATATTATATTACCAAAGAAACTTTTCCAGCACTGATTAACACCATACTGATCACCTCTACGACTACTAGGGTCGGCTAGATCATGGTCGACCTTCCCATGGACTTCCTTTATTTAACCCCGTGCGCGGCGCCGGCGTCCGGCCTTCGCGCTCGCTATATATAAGGCACGCTCTCGCAGGCGAGGAATTACCCGGCAGGTGATTAGTGAGTCTTTATAATCTGAACCCTTACTGTATCTCTTTGGTCCATCCTCGAGGCAGAAGGAGAGGGTCAGCGTGGCGTCCTCCTCAAAGAACTCGGT
>JACRUU010000004.1:8442224-8452224 GCA_030449085.1 Kryptopterus vitreolus
TTTCCTTGTGATCCTTGTGACTCGATCCTAGTGATCTGATTGGTCTGACTCGAGCGAGTGTAAACGTGAGAGGTTTGAAAGGATCCTGTGATCTTTATACGGTCTGTAATGACACTAAACAGCATCAGCAGGACGCGATGCTTCTTTTTTAGCGCGAATTCGCCTCGTGGGAAAAACCAATGATGGAAAGATGAAAATATACATCGCCGTTTCTTCGCGAGTTCTTAAAAAAGATTGGGGATTAAAGGTTGCGCGACAAAAACACCGCAAACCCCCCCGTTACCATAACGGCGTCGTGTGGATCGTGCCGCGGCCTGACAGCTCAATATCGCTTTACAGCTCCATTGACGTGAGCACTTGAGCTGCGCCACTTCAAACCAGCGATTGTGTCAGGAGGTGGAGACAATACACTCCCAGAGATCATCGATCCCCTCAGAATAGACATGTTTCCAATACTGGGGGGGGGGGGGGGGGGGGGGGGGGGGGGGGGGGGTCAACACACACACACACACACACACACAGCATCCATGCATGTCACAATTCCTGATATAAAAATTAGTCTTTTTTACAAAACACAAAACTCACGTAGAAATACCTTTTGACGTGCTGTTAACGCAAATTCACTTTAACGCCACTAACGCGTCAATAACTGTCTATTACTATGTGAGTGAATGAAGAAAACAAAAAAGAGGAATAAATAAAGGTTCAGTGCATCCACTCACATTTCCTAAAATTCCCCCCGAATTACGCCCCCTAGCTGCGCATTCACAACAGGTACGATCTCCTCACTATATTAGCGTATATTACCGTATGGAACCTTACGCAAGCGCATCGCATTCCCAAATCCGTATTACTGCAATAAAGCGCATTTTTACTGAACGCAATAAAGCGCTTCCGTATAACCTAAACACCGTATCACCAGTTTATATGGAAAAGCAACCGGAACACAATTCTTAAAGGAGCCACGTCCCATATTTTACACTTCAAACCAACAATAAACAAATAACATTGTCATTAACAAGATATTACTATTAAAATCATTTCTAGAGTAAAATAAATATGAAATCCTCATCCGTTTGTATTAAAGGGAGAGATTTTGGTAGAAATGTATATATATAATGTATATATACTCCAAAAAAAGGAATTATTTATACACAAGTCTATCAAACGTCTGTTTTCTCTTCATCCGCCGCAAGTGACGATACAGTAGGGAGTTCTGTAGAGAGACGCCCTAAAGGCACCTAAAGCGTTATCCTTAAGGGCATTTATTCCCCCCTTTACGTTACTTTTATACGTTATGTAGCTTTAAAACCAGGACACTTTTTTGTGTGTGCTGTAACATCGCAGCCACAGAAATGGATGGAAATTATTTGCAACCCTGCACAGATAGAGAGAGAGAGATAGAGAGAGAGAGAGAGAGAGAAAGAGAGAGAGAACAAGTTGAAATAAATACCACTAACATTAATTACATTCCTCCATCTTGCCACTAATTACTCTGCTATACCTTAATTGCTACAGGATTTTAATGGGCTCGGACGGCGCGGACGGCGTTCGGCTGAAAGCCGGGAATTAAAGGATTCCATTTATCGGAGAGATAATCGACACTGTCACAATCAATGGCCAATCTGATCAGGCGTTTGCACCAATTAACACTATTTAATGCCTCGGCGGCCCCTGGGAACCGCATCGACGCGCGAACGAGCGAGGGGGTGCGACGGCTTAAACACACTGCAAAAAACACCCCTTAATAAATATTACACACACACACACACACACACACACACACACACACGTACCTCATTAAACATTTGGTATATTATTTATTCATGTTTAATTCGGAACGGTATATAGTTTTCAAACCTGTTTGATGCCTTTGTGTATAATAAAAGTGTTAAAAATGAATTAAATTAAATAAGGAATTGTCGACGTTTCGGGATTATGTCCGTTTTGAAGAAAAGAAATAATATTCTATATTTTGATTAATTTAACACAATGGGATAACAATTATTGTTAAAAAAGACGATCACGGACGTGTAAAGCTTTCTATCCTGATCATCTTATAAATATCTACGCTGGAAATTAATTAAAAAAACGTACCGACCAATCGTATTCGAGAACACAATGTGCGTTAACCAAATTGCTAAATCCATGCATCTTTATTGGTCGGATATTTATCTTTACTGGTGCGAGAGCGATCCGTATTATTAATACGCACAGGCGGATATAAAGTAGCATGAACCCAATGCACAGATTTACGGATGGTGAGATTCGCCGATTCGGCATAAAAGTTCACGACGTGATGCATCGAGTTAACGAAGTTTCCACGCATTACATTAACGCAACACGGCGGCGCTCTGAACCAATCCGAAGAGCTGGATTCCAAGAGGGGGGGGCGGAGTTTCATCAGTCGTCTCGGAAACGGTTCGGGTTTCATTTCTATAACGTATCGCCCGGCGCCAGCATTCCGTTAAAGAAGAAAAAAAAAAACGGACCACTCGGGTTGATCCATATTTGCATGGAGTAAATTGCAGGACACGCCCACAGCCGTCATGGCCGCTCCGGTGTTTCCACCACACCCCGATCGAATTGAACTTATCCATCGATTTATCGCCGCAGGTGTCTGAAAGCACGAGAGTTATCTAAAGACCCCACTGTGTGGAGAAAAAAAAAAAAGGAATGCGGCTTTTCAAAAACAACAAAAGCGACGCCGGGGTTTCCTTTTCCGGCTGTCAGGCATTTAAAGGGCGACGATACAAACAGACGCGATAATGCAATGCACAGAACGATTCCATTAAGAGTCCTATCGGTTTAAAAGTGTGTTTTTTTCGGCCTGCGCTGTAATAAACACTGCCTTCATGTCCCGACTGACTGGAGAGAGAGAGAGAGAGAGAGAGAGGGAGAGAGAGAGGGAGAGAGAGAGAAAAAAAAGTGGTTATGGCTCCTGAAACACAGATCAGCGCTGATAAAGATGACATATTCAGCAGCGTGAGAGCTCACAGGCGATGGATCACGCCGTCGCCGTGTGCCGCGGGAGACGAGTGG
The DNA here is from genome assembly GCA_030449085.1 of Kryptopterus vitreolus. NCBI lineage: Eukaryota > Metazoa > Chordata > Actinopteri > Siluriformes > Siluridae > Kryptopterus > Kryptopterus vitreolus. The sequence goes on from JACRUU010000004.1 coordinate 8,445,267, forward strand.
ATCAGGCCTTCTCTCTTGATTGCTGCTGGCTGATAGTGGGCTTTGATGTACAGCGCGCTGATCACTCCTTCAGGACCCCAGGTGAACTAACACGGGCGTCTGCGCCGCTCGCCTGAAGATAAAGCCGTATTGATTGGGCCGTCTAAAGGGATTCATCAGCGCGCCAATGGCGCCTCTCGACCCAGTCACCGCACCGCCGGGGCCAAGCAGCCGGGGATTTATGGGAAATCCGCCTGGCTTAGAGATACAACGGCGCCCGGGATCCTCGGTAAATAACAACAGCGCCTGCGATTTATTTATTTTTATACGTATAACACAAAACATGACAGACGCGATTCGCACAACTACATCGCAAATAATCAATCAAGCGGATCTATTTATTTATTTATTTATTTGTTTGTTTGTTTGTTTTTTAAACTAATTAGTAGTTCTGAAAGATCTCGCTTAGGAAGATCCCCCCCCCCCCTCTCCCCTTTTTTTTGGTACACACACACACACACACACACACACACAACAGTACATAAGCTGTAAACAAGGCCGCTTTAAAGAACCCCAGAGGCCCGGGACAGCTCGGAGCCTGAAAGCGAAGATGGCAGCCGAACCGGAGAGACTTGTATAATTCTAATGAGCAAGAAGCTTAATTGGATTCCGAGTCGTAAGACAAGAAAGCTACGAGCGCCGTGTCGTGTCGCGCCGCTCCGTGTTCGCATTGAGAGACGCGTATGAGGCCGAGTCGCACCTTGAAGAAGGAAAGCATTTACATATGCAAATTTTTGATGACAGAAAATAATAATGCCTTTGATTTTTAAATGCATCGTCTCCTAACGCGTCGCGTGACGTTCAGTAAGTGTTCGGGTGGAGCTTACGAACGTCTGCCGTCAGCGGTTTTTCAGACGGCTGACATCGCAGCTGCCCCGGAAATGTCAAGCTGTACGACATGTTTATATCTGTTACTGCTCGTGTAACACAAACGCCATGAACCGGAAAGGTCAGGACTTACAGCCGTGTATATAACGTCCTGCTGTTACATAACGAGGCCCTACATAGATACATGCATACGTTATCTGCAGGACAAGTACTGAAGTGTAACATGGCAGGTACCAAATAGACAACGTGAAAAATAGATCGGATACAGTGGAAGGTCCTGGCAGATCAGATACAGGAAAACGTCCTGGCATATCGGATACAGTAGAAGGTCCTGACAGATCGGATATAGTAAAAGGTCCTGGCAGATCTGATACAGTAAAATGTCCTGGCAGATCGGATACAGTGGAAGGTCCTGGCAGATCGGATAAAGTGGAAGGTCCTGGCAGATCGGATACAGGGGAAGACTTGGCAGATCGGATACAGGGGAAGGTCCTGGCAGATCAGATACAGTAAAACATTCTGGCATATTGGATACAGTGGAAGGTCCTGGCAGATCGGATACAGTAAAATGTCCTGGCAGATCAGATACAGTGAACGGTCCTGGCAGATCGGATACAATGGAAGGTCCTGGCAGATCGGATACAGTGGAAGGTCCTGGCAGATCGGATATAGTAAAGGTCCTGGCAGATCGGATACAGTGGAAGGTCTTTGCAGATCGGATATAGTAAAGGTCCTGGCAGATCGGATACAGTGGAAGGTCCTGGCAGATCGGATACAGGGGAAGACTTGGCAGATCGGATACAGGGGAAGGTCCTGGCAGATCGGATACAGTGGAAGGTCCTGGCAGATCGGATACAGTAAAACATTCTGGCATATTGGATACAGTGGAAGGTCCTGGCAGATCGGATACAGTAAAATGTCCTGGCAGATCAGATACAGTGGACGGTCCTGGCAGATCGGATGCAGTGGAAGGTCCTGACAGATCGGAAACAATGGAAGGTCCTGGCATATCGGATACAGTGGAAGGTCTTTGCAGATCAGATATAGTAAAGGTCCTGGCAGATCGGATACAGTAGAAGGTCCTGGCAGAATATATATATATATATATATATATATATATATATATATATATATATATATATATATACACACACACATACTTGTCCCCTTAGGCAGGATTTCACTAGTGGCTGTTTTGTGGTGGCGGGACTTGAACTCAAAACCTTCTGATCAAAAAGTCCAACATCTTTACAGAGCGAGCTTCGCCTTCGTTTCATCAGCTATTAAAAAAACACCCCAATACATCATTAAGTTATTACTAAAAGAAGAAATTGTGGTATGAATGATGTAATCATGACACTGAAATCAAAGCAGTAAAAAAAACAAACAGCGGGAATTCTGCGCGGATCACGAGTACGTCTCGCTATCTCGTGGCGAGCGTCCCGCTGAATAACGCGTTAATTGCTTCCTTTCACCGAGCGCTAATTACTGAGATCGAAATCACAATTTCGGCTAATTCCTAATTTATTATGCAAGTTTGTTATGACTTTAAATACTAGCTATTTAAATAACAGTAATTAATATGATTAGATATTAAAAAAAAAAACCTATTTATTCAACGTCGATCAAAATATTCATTTTAAATTAGTTTCCTTTTCCGTTCCTTCACGTTCAAAATCAAACTTTCCCGTCGCAAAAAAAAGCCGGGGAAAAACAGGACGTTGGTAAAAATGGGCGATTCCCGTTTTATGTGTTATCAGGAAGCCAACGCGGCCGGGAAGGAACTGCGGGAACGTCGCAGGAAAAAGGTGGGACTATTGTGCGAGCATCCTGCCAGCTTCTCCGCCACCTTATTGTTTCAAAAAATATAATAATAATAATAATAATAATAAGATTTTTTGTTTCAGATTTTTTTTGTGAATCCTGCAGCGATGTTGTCGTTTATCACGTCGCCTCGTAACCCCGTCTTTGTGTGATAATTAAAGGATCTATTGACGAGGACGTACCGTCGCGTCGGCGCCTTCCTGGTGAAATCGATGCGCCGTTACGCTTTATAACACGTCGCTCCCGTCCCGCGCGTGTAGTAATAACGCGACAGTGTGCGCGTCGCCAAAGGTAATGATGCCGTCCTGCTCAGCGTTATTAATCATCACGCTGCCTTTATAACTCGCCGCGGCGATTTAAAGCGTCTCAGCGATTGTGAGATAGCAGGTCAGAGCGTTGCCAGGTGACATAACAGGCGTTATAACATCATGAGCGCGTCGCAATTTCTCAGAGTCTCAGACTGTAACCTCACACACACACTCACACACACACACACACACACACACACACACACACACACACACACACACACACACACACACACACACAGTATATAGCATTATTATTTGAATGAAGAAGTTCTTTTATCCAAAATATATTTTCTTTCTGTCGTTCTTTCTGTCTTTCTTTCTGTCGTTCTGTCGTTCTTTCTGTCTTTCTTTCTGTCTTTCTTTCTTTCTGTCTGTCTTTCTTTCTTTCTTTCTTTGTCTGTCTTTCTTTCTGTCGTTCTTTCTATCGTTCTTTCTGTCTTTCTTTTTTCTGTCTTTCTTTCTTTCTTTCTTTCTTTCTTTCTTTCTTTGTCTGTTTGTCTTTCTTTCTGTCTGTCTTTCTCTATTCTGTCTTTTTTCTTCTTTTCTGTTCTTCTGTCTTTCTTTCTTTTCTGTCTTTCTTTTCTTTTTTTTCTTTTTTTTTTTTTCTTTCTTTCTTTCTTTCTTTCTTTCTATCGTTCTTTCTTTCTGTCTTTCTTTCTTTCTGTCTTTCTTTCTTTCTTTCTTTATCTTTCTTTATTCTTTCTTTTTCTTTCTGTTTCTTTCTTTCTTTCTTTCTTTCTTTCTTTCTTTCTGTCTTTCTTTCTTTCTGTCTTTCTTTCTATCATTCTTTCTTTCTGTCTTTCTTTCTTTCTGTCTTTCTTTCTGTCATTCTTTCTGTCTTTCTTTCTAATGAGATGTATTTGGAGGAGAAAATGTTTTATGGGGGAAATATTTGTATATGGAGTGAAAGCGTTTTTATTTCAACATTAGAATTTTGGGTAAAATGTTGATGCTACTTTTCTTCCTCTTGTTATTATTAGTGACATCATCGCCATCAAGAACAATAACAATCACCATCATCGTCAACAAACACAGAAACAAACCTTTTTTGTTGTTGTTGTTCTGTCTTCCGATTCTGGAATCGGATACTTATGATTATACAATTTAAATTTCGATTCCCTTTATTCCATTCCAGGAGGCATTATTTTTCCTACCTGTGAATCTGCCAGGACCTTCAGGATGTCTGATCTGCCAGGACCTTATATGGTAATGTAAATAAACGTCAGTTTACCATAAGAAGGTAAAGACAAAGCAAAGTGTGATTATTGTAATATAGTAATATATTACACGACTAAACATCTGCGCTTGATTCGTCGTTTGGAATCGGAATCGAGAATCAATACGAATCGGAATCGCGACTCGGAATCGCGACTCGGAATCGCTAAAACTCCTGGATCAGGCTGTGGATGATTTGTTTCCAGCCCAGACAAAATGAATAAATGTATTATTATTTATTATCAAATGATTGACTTTGTACTCTGAAGAGTTTAATTTCAAATAAAAGCACTTTTTTTTATTGTCTACGCCAATTTCCTTCATTGTTATCAGTCATTTTTATAATTTAATTAATTAATTAAATAATTAATTAACATCAATAATTCATAATAATAATAATAATAATAATATAATAATAATAATAATAATAATAATAATAGGATATGCAGGTTATCGTCTTTAGTTTTGCGTTTTGGGGAAAAAAGATCGACGCACTTTTAGTGACGACAATCTCATCGAAAAACATATAAACAAAAAATAAATAAATAAATAAAAATAACACGACTAAAAAACAAAACTTGACAAACAGATAATAATTAGTGATATCGTATTTATTCAATTCAATTTATTTGTAGGGAGCTTTTTACAAAGTCACAAAGTAGCTTTAAACAATACGGTTAATATATACATACAACAATATACAATAATATATATATATATATATATATATATATATATATATATATATATATATAGTTTATATACTATATCACTGAATATTATTATTAGTATTATTTTGTTGTCTAGTTTTGTTTACATTATAATGTATAAGAAAAAAATAATCACAATAGCAGTATTTATAATAAATAATACAATAGTTGATATTATTCCACGACGTGAAAGATAATCTCCCGTTTTACCTGCTGGGAAAATAAATAAATAAATAAATAAATAAATAAATAAATAAATAAAAATCAATTAAAGCTCAGGTGTTATAAATGATCATGATCTCTGTAACGACTTGCCATTCAGCGGCCGCAGCACTTCTAATGGCACTATAGAGAAGGTGCATTGATTGGTTTATCTCCGAGAGACTCGGCGGCCGAGTTCCTTCTGCCAACCAAATGCGTTATCGATTGCGTTCGGATCGGGACGCATCATCAGCGCCGAGCCGAGCCGAGCCGAGCCGCTCTTTTACATAAACGCGCCGCGTTCCAGAGCCATTAGGCAAAGATTCATAAAGCCGTGCTTCCCTTTATTTTCGTCTTTTCCCAGCTCTTATGGATCGACCCTGTGTGTGTGTGTGTGTGTGTGTGTGTGTGTGTGTGTGTTTCTTTTCCTCTCGTCTCGCTCTGCCTCTCTTTCTCCACAATCTCGATCCGAATATTCATGAGCGCTATGTCGATGAGACGCCGCGTCCCGGGGTCGGCGTGGCTCCGCCTCCGCATGTTAAACGCCCGCCTCGTTTGCATAAACGGCGAAGCGTGTACAACGCCGACACCCCGAGACGCCGTGAACGTACTTCACAGAGGAAGAAGAAAGAAAGTCGGTAACGACGCCTGTTTGCGTGTCACATGCGCTTTTAGTGATAAGCCGCGAAAGGTCAACTTTTCATATCAAAACGCGGCTTCGGGTTTCCTCGCCGCCGCCGCCGCCGCCGCCGCCGCCATCCGTCCACAACTTTCCATATGCAAAGCAGAGCACGAGGAAGGTGTTTCAGGTACGGACGAAGGTGAAGAAGGAAAAAGAAAACAGGAAGAGGATATGATTGGATAAAAAGAGGAAAATTTGTGTTTTTTTCCCCGCTGTCATGTTTATCGTTCTTCTGTTTGGAATAAACATAAGAGCTTGTTGAACATATGAAACTCCGCCCCCTGTCGGAAACGAGCTCTCCGGATTGGTCAAAGCGCAGCCGTGTCGCAGTTCGCAGATGCGGGAGGAGGAGAACTACGGAAGCTCGCTGTGTTCAAACCGAGATGAAATTGTACAATTTTTCAACGCCGACAAAAAAAACCCTGAATAATTCATTCATTCATTCATCTTCTACCTCTTTATCCGATCTTCTCGGGTCACGGGGAGTCTGTGTCTATCTCAGGCGTCTATGGGCATTAAGGCAGGATACACCCTGGATGGAATGCCAACCCATCACACACACATTCACACACACACACACACACATTCACACACTATGGACAATTTTCCAAGGTGCCAATCAACCTACCGTGCATGTTTTTGGACCCGGGGGAGGAAACCGGAGAACCCGGAGAAAAACCCCGTGAGGCACGGGGAGAACATGCACAAACTCCACACACACATGGCCGAGACGGGAATCGAACCCGGATCCTGGCGGTGTGAGGCGAACGTGCTAACCACTACGCCACCGTGCCTCCCACCCTGAATAATGACGATTATAATTCCAATTTACAAGTGTTTGATTCCCTAATTAACATGTGCATATTTACGCTTTATGCAAATGAATGATCATTGTTATTATTAGTGAAACTGACAAAATATTCTCGCAAAATGTTTTAAAAGTAATGACGGCGTTTTAAACGACGTAATCGTCCCGACACCGAACCAATGGCGTAATGTGGGGTTTTTTTTGCCACTTTTTTGTAACGGAACAAATCAGCCGTCCTTATACAGATTCTAAGAGGGTCACAATTAACCGATAAATACGTCGGATCAACAGGTCATGGGTTCAAATCCCCCCAAAGTCTCACCAATGCTGTATAACTGCA
>JACRUU010000004.1:8457224-8462224 GCA_030449085.1 Kryptopterus vitreolus
AGCAGCGCACGTGGAAACGCACTCCGAAACGCCGCGCTCTCTCTCTCACTCACACACACACACACACACACACACTCTCTCTCTCTCCCGGCACTGCTAAACTAAACCCCCCTCCATCCATCCCTCCCTCCTCCCTCCCTCCTTCACCCTCCCTCCTTCATCCCTCCATCCCCCCTCCCCCTTCTCCACCTCCCCTCCCCCTCTCCACCTCCCCGCCTCCGCTTACCGAACGCGCAAGGAGACGACGAGGAGGATGAGGAGGATGAGGAGGATGAAGGTGATGGAGGTGGAGGAGGCGCGCTGCTCATTGGCCAGGGGAAAGTCAAAGTCTGCGTCCACATCCAGCTGCTTTCTACTGTGTTTTCATCAGGGATCCGTGCAAGAAACAAACAAACAAACAAGCACGATGTTACCATATTTTGGAAACAAACAAACCAAAAAAAAAAAAAAAAAACAATGCTCCCTAATAAATAAATAAAAAAAAATGTTTATGTTTTTTTTTTCCTCTTGCAATTACAATATGACATAAGAAACAAACAAACAAACAAACAAGCATGGTGTTACCATATTTTGGAAACAAAAACAAAAAAACAATGCTCCTTAATAAATAAATAAAAGTGTTTTTAGTGTTAAAAAATATGATTTTTTTCTCTTGCAATTACAAGATGACATAACATGCATTAAAAAAAAAAGATATTTCCAGCTATAGATGTTTCTCGGCCAAATCGTTAACGTCAAAAGTACACAATTGTGTAGGATGAAATTCTCTCGTCTCCCATATCGAGCTGAAAAGAGACGGGAAGTCAAATCCCACTTCTGGAAAGCTGAGCAAAGATTCTTAATACCCTTTAAAAAATCCTACGCGCCCTTATGCGGAGAGAGAGAATTACAAATGAGCACTTGAGGGTGAAGGGCCTTGCTTAAGGGCCCCCGGAGTGAACTTGCGAGTGAACATCTCCCAAGGTATCCCTTTGGTGTCTATCAAACACCATAAATGCTCCAGAGAGGTTCTGACCTCAACCCTATTGAGAAGATGTTCGGGATGAACGCTGAGGGCACCCCAGGCCTCCTCACGTCACATGACCTCCCTGACACCCTGGTGGCTAAATGGCGCTCGCACAAAAGCGCAGGGGTTATTATAATGGCAAATGAGGACTACGTATGGAAAAAAGAACATTCAGGGGAGGAAACTGGAGAACCCTGAGGAAACCCTGGGAATAATGCGTATAGTGGATACGAGAGCTTTTTGCATTCACACAAATACTCGTTGTGAGTTGTGGTAATCGCTACACACCCGTATCCAGAGAGACTTCACAAACGAGATGTTCTTGCTCAGAAATGCCACCTTGGTGTTTGTGTCTTGGGATTTGAACTTACAACCTTCTAAATTCAAAGTCACCATCAGTGCACATTAATGATATCAGCTGGCGTTCTTTGCATTCAGCCATATGTATTTCTTCTGTAGCGTTAATAATGACAGAACAGGATTATGTGTAACGGCAGCGGGAACAAGGTCTCACTTCAGGGTTAATGGGATGTCTGAGACCTTGGTGAAGGAACGGATGCTTCTAAAATTGAAAAGGAAATGTTCGGAGATATGTTGGGCATCTTAAATTACGCCTGTATCCAAACCCAGCCCTGCCCAAGCTGCCACTGCTGGGCCCCTGAACGAGGCCCTTAACACTCAACTGCTTATGTGTACGAACAACTTCATGTAAAACACCCCGAGTGCTGTGAATACCAATTTTTATCTTATGTCTGTTTTTTTTTTCCGTAGGGTTTATTCCATACACCCCAAACACACGTTTTTAAGTTCCCTGACACTATGAGGACCAGTGCGGTCGTAGCCGAATGGGGTTTTAACGCTAACACTTCCACGCTAATAGAATGGATAACCGTTCCATGATAATAGGATGAATCGAATCAAATCGACGTCCCATTCAGCTTCCTTCAGCGTTTTTTAATTGCGCTAAAACATCTATTTTGGTGTTAACCTCATCCGATTAAACCAAACTCGGAATTCCGAATGCGTGTCCCCCGCCCGCCCGCCCCCCCAACCACCCCCTTATTACCCCCGGGGGGGCCCCGAAGATAGTTTAATTATAAAAGTTCACGTTGTGTGTGTGGGGGGGACAAAAAGAGAAAAATCTATTAATAAACCCGTAATTAAAAATTACATTATTTAATATCTCTGGAAAACCTTTTTTCCGATCGGCGTGTCTTTAAAAGGGTCGGCTTGTTTCGCCAAGAGCCAGTTTTTTTTTTTTTTTTTTTTTTTTTTTTTTTTAGTGGGTGTGTTTTCTTCCACACAGTTTCTTCTGCAGGGGGAAAAAATATATCTTGACTTTCCTCCGGCTAAGATTGAGCTCTGCTGCAGAGGAGAATGAGAGAGAGAGAGAGAGAGAGAGAGAGAGAGAGTCGAGAGAGAGAGAGAGAGAGAGAGAGACTGGCTTGGGCCTGGCTTTTAATTGGGATTGTCTGTGTGTGTGTGTGTGTGTGTGTGTGTGTGTGTGTGTGTGTGTGTGTGTGTGTGTGGAGGGGGGAGAGATAGGCACGCCGAGGTGCGAGAGGGGAAAATCGAAATGGGTCAGGACACACATAGACACTTCTCTGCCAGGCTCCCCGCTGTTACTATGGTAACCCACCGTGGTGCGCTGTGCACGCCGGCGCCTCGGCAGGTTTGAACCCAAACACACACACACACACACACACACACACACACACACACACACACACACACATGCGCTTGACTTTGCACAGACATTTACATATACTGGCAGGAATCTTGGCTCATTCAGACGGATCGACTGGTACATCCTGTTCTAGAAATTTCCTCTGATTGAGTTCACCTTGGTTTTTTTTTTGGTTTTTTTTTTACGGTAGATTTTATCGGACCGTCCGCACTTTATATCCGAATCCCTTCAAACTTTCACCATGCGCGATTGCAAAATATCCTGATAAATAATCCACGTAATAATCCAGATGAACAGATCCATAAATCCGCGGATAACGAAGTGCACTATTGGATTTGTGTTTGTGTGTTGAGGAACCGGTGCATCTTCATCCAAACTTAAGTATCACGCCGTACTTGCACTCGTTCGTTTCGTTTACACAAATATCCCTACTTTATTCCGTTTTTCATCAAGTTCCAAGTTTAGTGTTAATATATTATTGATACGATGCGATGTGCAGGTGACATAGTCGTAGTAATCGCTGGTTTTTATACGGATACGTGTCCGAACCCGGGCGCTTTTACTTTTAGTCGAGTGGAAAAAGTGAACTCGGTACTTTCATCTTTTTTACAGAGTGAGAAATTCTTTCTTCTTGGATGTAAATTCACATTTTGGCTCGAGTCGTCTCAAAAACAACGAAACACAATTTACTGCAGAGTAATGAATCGAGGAAATTGATATCAAATCTATTTTTCAGAGCGTTAAAGAACTGGTGAGAAAAAAACTCAACAAGTTGAACAATAAAAATAAATAAATAAATAATGCACAACCAAGACGACAAACAAACATCCAATCAAAAGTCAACAAAAAAAAGTCAACAAAAGCCCAAATACAACTCATTAAAGTCTTTTTTAATGGATAAAAATAACCAGTTAGTCTTTTTCAACACCAGATTCCAGACACGATCACAATTTACTTTTATTTCTTAAATAATAACTAATTAATAATTTACTGTTATCATTTATTGTTCAAACTTATTGTTATAATTTTGTTATACTTTACTGTTATAATTTATTGTTATAATTTATGGCTATAATGTATTGTCACAATTCATTGCTATATTTTATTTTTATAATTTATTGCTATAATTTATTGTTATAATTTACTGTTATAATTTATGCCTATGTTTTATTTTTTATTATTTATTGCTACAATTTATTGTTATAATTTATTTTAATAATTTATTACTATAATTTATTGTTATAATTTACTGTTATTATTTATTGCTATAATTTATTATTATAATTTACTGTTATAATTTATGGCTATATTTTATTTTTATTATTTATTGCTACAATTTATTGTTACAATTTATTTTTTATAGTTTATTGTTATAATTTATTGTTATAATTTATTGTCATAATTTATTGTTATAATTTATTTTAATTATTTATTGCTATAATTTATTGTTATAATTTACTGTTATTATTTATTGCTATAATTTATTGTTATAATTTACTGTTATTATTTATTGCTATAATTTATTGTTATAATTTATTGTTATTATTTATTGCTATAATTTATTGTTATAATTTACTGTTATAATTTATGCTATGTTTTATTTTTTATTATTTATTGCTACAATTTATTGTTATAATGTTATTGTTTTATAGTTTATTGTTATAATGTTATAATTTATTGTTATAATTTATTGTTATAATTTATTGTTATAATTTATTTTAATATTGTTATTTTATTACTATTATTTACTGCTATTATTTATTGTTATAATTTATTGTTATAATTTATTGTTATAATTTATTGCTATACTTTACTTTTATAATGTATTGTTATAGTTTATGGTTATAATAACTTGTTTTGGCTGTATTTTGTGCAGGTTGGTTCTCATGGTGGGACTGGATCAGATGCTGATGTGGGTCGGGAGAAGAAAAAAACAGTCATAAAACATAAGAAATGAACACATGATTTAAAAAGGACTCGGAGGAGAAACACGATGTTATAATGTTATAATTACACTTAATAACATTTCCTGAAATAAGAAAATGTATTTACAGTTTTAAAAAAAAGAACAAAATGCATTAAAACACTCTGAGACGTGTAAAAGTGACACCAGTGTTATGTTTCAACAGTTTGCTTTACTTATCTTGTGTGAAAAGATCTTAAAAGCAAAGTTTAAAAAAAAAAAAAGTAAATAAAAAACAACACACAACAATTATTTATTCACAGCTTTAAAAATAATTGCTTGTAGTCTTAAAATAAGATTTTGTTATGAGGGTTTTATATTTATTTTTTATATTTAAAAATATA
>JACRUU010000004.1:8467224-8469724 GCA_030449085.1 Kryptopterus vitreolus
TGTGTGTGTGTGTGTGTGTGTGTGTGTGTGTGTGTGTGTGCCTGACGGCCTCCTGATGGCCATCCATCTCTGTTTGGAATTTGTCTAGGTAGAGAGAAAGACCAAGAGACCAGAAAAGACATGAGATTGAAAGTCGGAGACGTTAGTGCACTGAGACACTGAGACAGCAAGGCAATACAAGACTGAAAGACCACGGCACTGAGAAAGTGAGACACTGAGACACAAGAAGGGTGAGACTCTGAGACATGGAGACAATAAGACACTAAGACTAAAAGAATGAGACACCAAGAAACAGGACACTAAGAGAAAGACTAAAGTGAAAAAAAAACACTGGATTGAGAGACACTGAGACAATGAGACATTAAGAGAGTGAGACATTGAGACATTAAGAGATTGAGACATTAAGAGATTGAGACATTAAGAGAGTGAGACATTGAGACATTAAGGGACTGAGACATTAAGAGACTGAGACATTGAGACATTAAGAGACTGAGACATTGAGATATTTAGAGACTGAGGCATTGAGACATTTATAGAGTGAGACATTGAGACATTAAGAGAGTGAGACATTGAGGCATTAAGAGAGTGAGACATTGAAACATTAAGAGAGTGAGACATTGAGACATTAAGAGACTGAGACATTGAGGCATTCAAAGAGTGAGACATTGAGACATTAAGAGACTGAGACATTGAGACATTAAGAGAGTGAGACTGAGACATTGAGAGAGACATTAAGAGAGTGAGACATTAAGAGACATTGAGACATTAAGAGACTGAGACATTGAGACATTAAGAGAGTGAGACATTAAGACATTAAGAGAGTGAGACATTAAGACATTAAGAGACTGAGACATTGATACAATAAGACATTGAGAGACTGAGACATTGAGACATTAAGAGACAGACATTAAGAGACATTGATAGAGACTTGAGACATTAAGAGACTGAGACATTAAGACATTAAGAGAGTGAGACATTGATACAATAAGACATTAAGACATTGAGACATTAAGAGATTAAGAAACTGAGACATTGAGACATTAAGAGAGACTGAGACATTAAGAGACATTAAGAGAGTGAGACATTAAGACAGAGACATTGAGACATTAAGAGACAAGACATTGAGACATTAAGAGAGTGAGACATTAAGACATTAAGAGAGTGAGACATTAACATTAAGAGAGTGAGACATTAAGACATGAGACATGAGACATTGAGACATTAAGAGAGACATTAACATTAAGAGACATTGAGGCATTAAAAGAGAGACATGAGACATTGAGAGAGTGAGACATTAAGAGAGAGACATTAAGACATTGAGAGACATTAAGAGAGACATTGAGACATTAAGAGAGTGAGACAGACATTGAGACATTAAGAGTGAGACTGAGACATTAAGAGACATTGAGAGCATTAAGAGCTTTAAAAGAGAGAGACATTGAAATTAAGAGAGTGAGACATTGAGACATTAAGAGAGTGAGACATTGAGACATTAAGAGAGTGAGACATTAAGAGAGTGAGACTTAAGAGACTGAGAGACAGAGAGACATTTTGGAGAAACGGCTCTAAACTAAAATTTTTATGCGGCATTTACAATAAAAATAGCTGCAATGTCACCTCTCCACCTCTCCACCTCTCCACCTCTCCACCTCTCCTCATTTCTTTTTTTTTTCTATCCTTCTCCCCCTTTTCGGATTTGCAACTTCAAAAAAATTCCTATGGGATTTTCTGTGCAGACACTGAAACACTCTCTCTCTCTCTCTCTCTCTCTCTCCATCTTTCCCTCATAATCTTTTCTCTCTCTCTCTCTCTCATCTCTCTCTCTTCTCTCTCTCATCTTCTTTCCCTCATAATCTTTTCTCTCTCTCTCTCTCTCTCTCTCTATCTCTTTCCCCTCTCTTCTATTCTTTCTTTCTTCTTTTGCTCACGCTGTCCTTTCTCTCTGTTCCAATCTTTCCCTCTTTCCCTGATACCTCCTTTCTCTCCCAGCCTTTTTTTCTCTCCATCTGTCTATTCTGCTCCCTCTTTCCGTCTCTCAAAACCTCCTCAACTCCCGCTCTCTCTCTCTATCTCTCTCTCCGTCTTCTCCTTCGCTATTTCCTCTCTTTCTTTTTATGTTAATCCCTCCCTTTCTCATTCTTTACCTCACTTCTTCATCCAAACACACACACACACACACACACACACACACACACACACACACACAAACTGAGACACTCGGAGACATAATCTGGAGTTTTTAAACAACATTTAAAATAAAAATATGTTTTTCTATCACTATATATATATTTATATATTTCCCAATTCTCTTTCATAAAGGCGGCCGAGTTTTATTTATTTATTTATTATCCTATTTCTTGAACAAAGGTTATTTTTCCGTGTTTTCGCTTTTCTTTCAAAGATGCGTCCATGTTGTTGTTGTTGTTGTTTTTATTTTCCCCTCCTACTCTAACCAGGCATATTTCCGAGATTTTCTCTAGAAGGCTTTTCCCCAAAATTC
>JACRUU010000004.1:8477224-8509724 GCA_030449085.1 Kryptopterus vitreolus
TTGTAAAGCACATGCTTTAACGCTTCCTGGTGTAAATATTGTAGATAATCAATAAGGGGAAAAAATCCAGCGTGTAAAGACGCTTTAACTTCCCGAGAAATGTTTATTCAGGAGAAGTTTGTCGAGAAGGCAGCGCCATCTAGAGGTAACGTTCCACTTTGGGAACGCAGGAAGGGTCAAGGGGGATGGAACAAGCCTGTGGCCTCTTAAACCACACACACACACACATACACACACATGTTACAGAGACTTTAATACACACACACACACACACACTAACATGCAGACAGAAGTATGTGCACACATGCCAGGAGAGGTGCAGTAACCACTTCCATCTGCCCGTGCGTTATTTATGTGACCGGTTGGTGCGCGGCCCAAATGGTTTCCACATGTTTTATTGTTGGAGACGGAAACCCAAACGACTGCAGGGCGAACCCGGGCCACGTCCTCAATCTTTCATCAGTGATCGAGAAGGAGGAGAAGAAAACCAACACCTCTGATCAGTAGAAGTACAAAGAAGAAATACAAAGCTTCATTTTGGATTAATAAGTTCATTAATAATCATTCAAAACCTGTTTTTTTTTGGTTAAATCAATAAATGAATAATAATTCAAAACTTTATTTGGATGAATTAATTAATTAATAATCATTCGAAACCTTCTTTTTGTATTAATTAATTAATTAATAATCATTCAACACTCTTTTTTACAGAAATAATAATAATAATTCTTTTAACATGTCAATTAATGGGTGTTAATTAGTCACTACTCGAATGTAATGTATTATTTATATAATGCTTATTTATAAAAAAAAATGTCAACTATATTTTATAGGTATAATTACTATTTGGAATCATTATTTTGATTATTAAGGCATGAAAATAACTTCATTTCTTAAATGTATTTTATTTATTAAATTTTAAAATAGTTATTATTTCAAATATGAAAGTAGAAAGACTAAATTATGGAGCAGAAGATCGCAGGTTCAAATCCCACCATCAGCACCAAGATGCCACTAGTGGGCCCTTGAGTAAGGCCCTTAACCCTCAATTGTTAAGTTGTGTGTTAGAAATGTCAATATTACAACATATGAAGATTAATTACAATAAAAATCTCAGATTTCTTACAGTTTAATTGAATATTTATTGTTTCATTTCGTAACGAAGTTTTGAGTTTTGTTCCCTCGTCGCGTAAATAAGAGTAATATCTCAGACGGCATGCAGGTTTTTTCCCCCCCGATGGCGTTAGTGATGTGGTTTGGAACGCAGGATGATTTACTGTACGCTATAAACGTGAGCACAGCTTTACAGTGTCGCTGAACGCTGTGATGTGGGCGGCCATCTTGGATTTGATTAAACTTCCCGTTTTTAAGGGGCGTTTTAATAAAGGCAGAACGGAGAGCAAGAAAGAACAGACACACAATGATTTAGTTTGTGCTTAAATTTGAACATAACACACACACACACACACACACACACACACACATCTTTCCTCTTTATATAAATGATTGTGTGTGTAAATATCTGGACGATGAGATCGGTGCACGTGTGATTTTTCTGGAAGAGATTTCGGGAATGGTGCGTTTCTAATCCGCTGCATGTGACGTGCAAAACTGTAAAGTGTTTCCGAACTTTGAGGTGGTTTCAATAAACCTTACAAGATTTCCATTAAACCCCATCGCAGCGTTCCCGGCGTTCCCAGTTTATCCACGTCAGGACGGCTTTGAGGAGCCGGAGAATTCCTAAAGACTAATATTGAACTAAAACTACAAATATTGAACTAAAATTATTATATAACTAAAATTGGGATTGTAATCTCACATACAAGTCCTTCAACCTATATGTATATACATATACATACATACATATAGGGGTACGGTGGTTTAGTGGTTAGCACGTTCGCCTCACACCGCCAGGGTCCGGGTTCGATTCCCGTCTCGACCATGTGTGTGTGGAGTTTGTGCATGTTCTCCCCGTGCCTCAGGGGGTTTTTCTCCGGGTTCTCCGGTTTCCCCCCCGGTCCAAAAACATGCACGGTAGGTTGATTGGCACCTTGGAAAATTGTCCCTAGTGTATGAATGTGTGTGTGTGTGTGTTGTGTGTGATGGGTTGGCATTCCATCCAGGGTGTATCCTGCATTCATGCCCATTATACATACACATACATGTATGTATAATTAATATAAATCTGCTCTTAAAACTAACTTTTTCTTCTTTTTTATCTTTTTTTATGTGCATTTGTTTTTTTTTTTACTTGTTTTCCTTTTTCTTATTGCTAAAGGTTTTTTTTAATCTTTATTTTTTTTTATTCTATGCTTAGAAAGCTTGTTGACATGTTAATCCTAAAGATGCTATAAAAACTATAGACTACAATTATTATTATTATTATTATTATTATTCAGAATTCGGGCCGCCTCGTGAAAATTCCGGACCTTCCGTACACAAGATGCCGAACCCGCGTGGGTTCAACATGGCACTATATATATATATATGTGTGTGTGTGTGTGTGTGTGTAATCAACATAAATCTTTAAAACTCACGTTTTCAGGAGAGCTTTTATGTGATCGTTTTTATTTTTTGTATTTCTTTTTCTTATTATTATAAAGATATTTTAAAAATCTTTATTTTTTTATTCTATGCTTTTTAAAGAAAAATGACTTTTTTTTAAAGATCTTTAGGTCATTATTATTACACGCAAATAAATACACACAAATTTAAATATAAGTGACTTTTATTCTGGAATAGTGAATACGTAAAGCGGCTTTGAGACAACAAAGTGCACTAGACGCGGCTCAAAGTGCACTAGACGCGACTCAAAGTGCACTAGACGCGACTCAAAGTGCACTAGACGCGACTCAAAGTGCACTAGACGCGACTCAAAGTGCACTAGACGCGACTCAAAGTGCACTAGACGCGACTGAACCAAGTGTGTATGAAAGAAGTTTCCAGGAAGGAGCCGGAATATTCACTCCTACTGTAATAATCACACAGTGTGTCCATGTGGAGCTTTAACAAAGACGAATGGATCATCTTCACACACACACACACACACACACACACACACACACACACACACACACACACACACACACACACACACACACACGTCTAATATCTGACTACGCTTATGTTCCAAACAGACCCGAGACTGAAGCAGGGGATTATGGGAATTTTTCACGGCTTGGCCTGTACACAATAACACTTTAACACACCACCATAAAGCACAGGAGAAATTACTGCTGTTTCTTACAATATATAGAGTTTTGTCCCCCCCCACATATATAATCCCATACAGAAACAAACAAACAAACAAACAAACAAACAAACACACCATATGCACACACACGGTAAGGTCACTTGTTTGAAAAGCTACATCTGGATGAATTTGATTGCGAGTTATATATATATATATATATATATATATATATATATATATATATATAGAGAGAGAGAGAGAGAGAGAGAGAGAGAGAGAGAGAGAGAGAGAGAGAGAGAGGTCACATGATTGAAATCTCTCCGGTTTGATTGGCAGAAACACTTTTAACCCACGAGGAGTTCCTTTCTTAACCCACCCGGGTCATTTTTCCCTGCAACAGGACGACCTGTAACGTTTTATTCCTTTTATACCGCAGATAATTTGCCGATGATTACCATTTTTTAACCCGTAATACTCGTTTATGGCTGTACGTAGATAAATTCAAAGTTATATAAGAACTTGGAGATAAGATAAAAACACACACTTTGACACTGGAGACTCCTTACCCACCTTTAGAATCCGTTCATTATTAAACTTTTGGGGGGGGATTAAAGATGAAACTATTATCAAAATATCTTCTTTCTTTTTAAAGAATAAACATGCAAATAATAATAAAAAAAGGATGTTTTGGGATAATCGATCAATTCTATAGGACTTTGTATACGGTGCCAACAGGTGGCGCTGTGATTGAATACTATAAAGCTGAATGGTTTATTTCTCGCCCCTTATATTTCGTTATAACGAAGAAATGTCGTCGTCTTTGTGGTTTTTTTTTTTTTTTTACTGAACCGGTGTGGCCTGGGTTTTTCCTCCAGATGTTTCCAGCTGGATGAGACTGCCCGAGGCCGGCCGCTCGAGCCCCACGGCCCAGCTGTAGAACATTCTGGGGGGGAAAGAAAGAAAGGAAACGCAGTGAATAACGACAGAAAGGAGGTGAACCGGGGCGGGATAACGAGCTGGAGGGAAACGGAGAGATGTGAGGAAGGAGATGTGATGAGATCTCGCTCGCTCGTCAGCGGGTTTGTTTTTAACGAACTAAGAACCCCCCCCCACCCGTCTGCAACCTCCGAGCTGGTTCCTATCCCACCGTGTCTCCTGACGGCTCGCTAATCTCTCGGGCTCTGAGATTAGACACTGCGAGTCGCTCGGGCGCCGTGCGTCACCGAGATTATTCTGTACGTACATCTGTGCAAACGAGAAAACAATAATAACCCAAAGGAGATATATATATATATAGGTCAAAAGTATGTGGACACATGACCTATAAGTATCCCGTAGCCAAAACCCTGAACATTATGGTAAAAACTGTTTATTTATTAATATGCTTTAATGTAACATTATATTCTACGATTTAACCTCTGAATAAACGCGTCACAAAAACTGTCCCGGTTGTACGATTTTCTCGCTCTGTGTACAATTTCGGAGGAACGTCGCTGCCATCTGGTGGCCAAGCCGGGTAATTTCACCTGTGTGTTTTTTGTGAATGGATGGCATCCCTCTATCATTTATTACAAACACTCACTCTGCCACGTAGTCCATCGGCGTCCAGCTGCTGAAGTCCGCGTTAGGCATGAATTTCCGGTTCATCGGCGTATCCAAGGTGACCCTGGAACATGACGTCATAACCTCCATGATGGTTAAAGTTCAGCTCGGGCGCCCGCGGCAGAGACCGGAGCACCGGCGCGGCGTTCGGAGCCTCGAGAGGCGAATCGCTGACGTCACGCGCTCTTTATTTATTTTCATTGTTCTTATTGGTTGTTTAAATGCATTCCTTAATAGTCAATTAACCGAATTAATATAATCATGCAGCACGTTTTCATGATGTGTATTTTTATAATAAAGTTCAGTCCCTTTTTTTTTTTTTTATTATTTTTAAATGATTTATTATTTTATTATTTATTTATTTATGGACGGAGGATGTAGACGGGTACTCACGGGAGAATGGCCACGGCTACAGCGTCGGCAGGAAGTCCGCTCTTCGGTTTGGCCACACTCTGACACAACTGATGCACCGCCGCCTTCGCCATGCCGTATCCCACCATTCCTACATAGAGAGAGAGAGAGAGAGAGAGAGAGTTTATCATTAAAAATACATCCACTGTATTATTTCTGTGAAAAAAAATGTATTATGCAAATAACAAATATGCAAATGAACACACACAAATATACAAAAAAAACCCCTATACATCATCTTCGAGTTGTGAATTCTGTGTAGGAAGCACAGAGTCAGCCATCAAACAGCACCCCTCCCCGGAGCACTGAGGGTTAGAGGGGAGGGGCCTTGCTCAGGGGCCCGAGAGCCCCCCCAGTGTGTATTAGAATCCTGAACACTGACCTTCGTACACAAATACACGTGCTATAAATTGTGATAAGAGATTACACCTGAACTTTGGCTCCTAAACCTGAAGCTCGACCTCCATTCTGATCTGAAAAAGCCTGTATCAGACTCCGAACCCTGAACCCCCCTCCCCCGTGTGCCGCCGTGGCATCTGCAACCAATAAGTGACTTTATGAGGGCGCGAGCTCGTCTATAAAATCACTTAAAGCCGAAAATGAAGCTCCAAGCCAATCAGAAGGAGGGGCGTGGATCCGAGCTCCCGCCGCTGCAGGCTTTTATTCTGACCTGCAATACTTCACGTTCCTATTTCTCCAAGCGTGTTTTTTTTTTGCGTTTCATTTTAACGTCCTGTTTTTATTTATTTTTTTTCATTAGATAAACCGCAGAGAACGGAGAGATCTATCAGAGCAGTGATCTTAACTCGGGGCCGGGATCTGTCTCCCACCACATGTGCAGCAAAAACAAAAGAACGCTGAGTCATGTCTCCTCCCAAGTGTGCAGCCAATCAGAGCGGCCGATTCGCGGCAGTGTGCTGATGTTTAGGATGAGCGGCGATCAGGACGGAGGGCAGTTTTTTCCTATACGAGTGTTAATAAGGTTCATAAGGCGTTCGTAAATGTGACGACTGAGAATTCCTCTTTGTTTATTACATGTATGTTTAATATCCAATAATAAACCAACGCTGGCATTTTATTAAAACAGTTGGATTTAAGTCTGTTTTTTTGTTTGTGTAAATAAATAGATAAATAAATAAATAGATAAATAAAAGCACCTGGAGTGGCGCCGAGTGCCGCCTTGGCGCCGGTCAGCGTGAGCAGACCTCCAGGCTTGAGGTGGCGAGAGGCCAGGAACGTGGAGATGGTGGACGTCCAGACGCTTTGTTTCCACATCAGATCGCTGTTCTTAAACACGTCTGCAAAACATATACTTATAAAATTAGACTTTTTCAGACGCGAAACGCGTCATTAATTAGCATGCTGAAATCAGCGCGTCGAGGTCTGATGTTTATTCCGGACCTTTGGAGGCGCAGTTTCCCCCGGCCCATCCTCCCGCCACACACACGATGGCGTCCACTTTCTGCTCTCCCAGCAGCTCAGCCACGTCTGATGTCACCTATATAAACATAAATATAAATAAGTATCAGATTTAAATGCATAAATGTGGAGTTCAAGTTCATCCTGAAGGTCAGGAAGTTTACCGCGTTAACAAGAGGCAGGCCTGTTTGTGTGGATTTATATATGTGTGTGTGTGTGTGTGTGTGTGCTCATTATATCGGAGTATGAATGATGGCGATGGCAGACACACAATAGACTGTGTGATGAGAAAGGATGGAGGCGCGGGCGTCGATACGCGGCGGCGGGAGGAAATTGCCTCGGCTCTACGGATATGGAAAAATAAACGCCGTCTCCACGGTAACCGACTCGCGATAAGCCGTTTACGCCGAGCCGGACGGTTTTAAACCCAAGGATTGATTTTTGACATTATTTAAGATTTATTACATTACGCAACAGGGCAGGGCGATATAATAATAATAATAATAATAACAACAATAATAACAACAATAATAATAATAATGCATTTTATTTAAGGCGCCTTTCAAATCACTCAAGGCCACTGTACAATAAACAATAAATAAAAAAAATTATATCTCGATATTGTCCAATCTCGATATGTTCACATTTGCGTGTAAATAATAATAATAATAATAAAAAAAAATACATTGTGCGTACCTATTGGAGACCAATTAACATAAATAAATAAATAAATAAATAAATGACCGTTTCTTGCGCGGTTATACGTAAGGGAACGTAATATCGGACGCTCTTTCGTTAAAGTATGATCGAATTGAAAATATTCGCTAATCACAATATGCTTACATCATCGTCAAAATAATGGCGATGTATCGCTAATAATCGATATATCGTCCAGCCCTAAAATACACAACCGTATTCAATATTACAGGGTTTAAACAAATTAATTACGTTAATTAAAGACTGAAAAATAAAGGTATTCACTCATAAGAAATGTCTTTTAAAGTATCCGAAGAGCAGAACCAATCAGAAGCGAGCAGTAAGTATGTAAGTGTGATAAATAGTGTGTCAGGCTGTTATTGTCGTATTAAACACCGGGAACATTAAAAATGTAAAATCCCGGCGTCTACCTGCTCGGCATGCTCGCCGAAATTGTCGCTGATCTTGGCGAGAACGTTGGCGTCGGCTTCATCGTTGGCCCCGATGTCGATACTGGCCACCCACTACAACACAACAAGGAAAATAACACACTTATTATTTACACACAACACTGACAGGACGTTTACTAAAGGCAAATTATTGATTTGTTTAATAAGCGATCTTTTCTTACAGGCACATGTTTGTTCACCTTATACTGTAACGGCAATTTAATAATAATAATAATAATAATAATAATAATAATAATAATAATAATAGCCTTTAAAAGTTACATTTCAAAGCTCTTTGGAAACAAAGAATATACAAAAAGCTTAATATTTAAGAAATGATGTAAATTTTGCCTCAAGATTTGTCGGAAACGTCTGCGGATTTTATTCTACACATTATTCTAAAGATTTTTTTATTGTAAAAACAAAAACTAAATAGAGGTGTGTGTGTGTGTGTGTGTGTGTGTGTGTGTGTGGGGGGGGGTTAAAGTCCAATATCAACAAAATAGAAGTTTTTAGAAGTTTTGCACTGACAAGTGCAACCTATCAATAACACACACTCATTTTATATACATTTTATATATATATATATATAGTGAAATAACAGATATGTTCCATATAAAGTGAATATAAATAAGGTGTATATAAAAGTGTATATAAGGTGAATATATAAGGTGTATATAAATAAAGTGTATATAAAGGTGTATAAAAAGGTGCGTGTGTAAATAAGGTGTAAATAAAAGTGTATATAAATGTGCATATACGCTGTATATAAGGTGTAAATAAAGGTGTAAATATTTAAGTGAATATAAGGTGTGAAAATAAGGAGTAAATAAAGGTGAATATTTAAATGAATATAAGGTGTAAATAAAGGTGTAAATATATAAGTGAATATAAGGTGTAAAAATAAGAAGTAAATAAAGGTGTAAATAAAGGTGTAAATATTGAAGTGAATAAGGTGTAAATAAAGGTGTAAATATTGAAGAGAATATAAGGTGTAAATAAAGGTGTAAATATTGAAGTGAATACGGTGTAAATAAAGGTGTAAATATTTAAGTGAATATTTAAGAGAATATAAGGTGTAAATAAAGGTGTAAATAAAGGTGTAAATATTGAAGTGAATACGGTGTAAATAAAGGTGTAAATAAAGGTTTAAGTGAATATTTAAGAGAATATAAGGTGTAAATAAAGGTGTAAATAAAGGTGTAAATATTGAAGTGAATACGGTGTAAATAAAGGTGTAAATATTTAAGTGAATATTTAAGAGAATATAAGGTGTAAATAAAGGTGTAAATAAAGGTGTAAATATTTAAGTGAATATAAGGTGTCCTAAGAAAATAAGGTGTAGTAAATAAAGGTGTAAATATTGAAGAGAATATAAGGTGTAAATAAAGGTGTAAATAAAGGTGTAAATATTGAAGAGAATATAAGGTGTAAATAAAGGTGTAAATAAAGATGAAAGGAGCCGCTCACCCAGCCTTTGGATTTAAAATGGCGGACGCAGGCGGAACCGAGCGCTCCTCTCCCCCCGTACATCAACACCCGCTTCCCGGAGACACACGCCATGCTGCAGCCGGACAACACCACCACCACCCCCGCGCTATCTGCACAGGAGACACGGAGGAAGAGAAATGACGGAGAGAGGGAGAGAGAGAGAGAGAGAGAGAGAGAAAGGAGGGGGGAGGGGGGCGGATCAGGAGTTGGTGCGGTTAGATTCAGTACGGTGGCCGGGAAGTGGCGTAAACAAATACATAAACAACGAAACCGAAAACAAAATAACAAACCAGGAATATGAACAAAAAAATGACACGCAACATAACATAACACAACATAACACAATACAACACAACACAACACAACACAACACACAACACAACACAAACACAAACACAACACAACAACCAACAAACATAACATAACATAACACAACAACAAAGACAACACAACACAACACAACACATACACAACACAACACAACACAACACAACACAACACAACATAACATAACACAACACAACACAACACAACACACACAACACAACACAACACAACACAACACAACACAACACAACACAACACAACACCACACAACACAACATAACATAAATCATGCAGAAAAATCCCAATGCAAAAACAAATCAGAAATATTAACAAAATACAAAAAAATAAATGGAAAAACATATTAACACAGAAAACAAAATGACAAATCGGAAAAACAAAATACAAATACAAAAAGGAACAAATGACGAAACAAAATAACAAATCATAAAACAAATGATATAATAATAATAATAATAATAATAATAAATAAATAAATAAAAATCCCAAAAATAAGAGAGAGAGGAAAATAAATGTTAACACCCAAAACAAACAAACAAACAAAAAAAAAACAAAGTAGTAAATAATGATATGAGCAAATCAGAAAATGAATAAATACTAATAATTCCTTTCATAAAGTGTTATTTGCTCCTAATCTGCCCTACTTTTATATTTGAAGCAACACAACACAACCGGAATTTCTCAATCATAAAGAAATAAAACTTCATAGTGATTATTTTAATAAAATGTAAAAAAAAATGTAATGGATTAAATTGGGATATTTACAGTAAAGTGAACTGAATCAGGGAGCACGGTGGTTTAGTGGTTAGCACATTCGCCTCACACCGCCAGGATCTGGGTTCGATTCCCATCTCGGTCATGTGTGTGTGGAGTTTGTACATGTTCTCCCCGTGTCTCAGGGGTTTTTTCTCCGGGTTCTCCGGTTTCCTCCCCCGGTCCAAAAACATGCACGGTAGGTTGATTGGCACCTTGGAAAATTGTCCCTAGTGTATGAATGTGTGTGTGAATGTGTGTGTGTGTGTGTGTGTGCCCTGCGATGGGTTGGCATTCCATCCAGGGTGTATCCTGCCTTAATGCCCATAGACGTCTGAGATAGGCACAGACTCCCCGTGACCCGAGAGATCGGATAAAGCGCTAGAAAATGAATGAATGAATGAATGAATGAACTGAATCACGCCTTAATGAGATTGAGAGTGTGATGACATCATATGAACATTAGGGGGCAGCATTGAGCTGCGAACAAAATACACTCATTCAAATAGCGATGCGTTTATAAATGTCGATTAAATGTCCAACGAGATCCGATTAAAAAAAAAACATAAATAAAACCATGCAATTTAGTCATCAATAAACTTTGGCTTTACTTACTAATTATCCTATAAAATTGATGAGAAATACATGTACAGTACAGATGAATATGAGATCACTGACACTAAAAAAAGGCAAATAAAAAACAACTATAGGGGGAAAAACCTGCCACAATGATCTTATGAGACTTTATGAGGTCCCTTTAACAAACTATTAACCGTTATGGTCATAGACCAGTCACGGACAGTGCATTACACATGTAGACCTTTAGGGGGCGCCTCTTAATTATAATGTCATAAAAGTCCGTCTTGTAAGCAAATCTGTGACCAAGTAATCATTTCTCTCTGTGTGAAGTTTTTCTCCAACTAACAACTCTGTCAACAAAAAACAAAAACAAAAAACCCTATCAAGCCTAATAATGCATCATGGGTATCAGTAAACGTGTCCAATACACTAATAGTCTAATCTCGCTGTCCGTCTGTACACCGGGCTCTAATTTGCATTTGCGGCTCTGAGCTGTCCGCTCATGTGATATATTTATTAACCCTGTTTTGTGCATAAACGTGTTTATTTGTAGTTAAGCGGTTGCGCGTGCGGTCCGTGTCCGTAAGCGCTCTGCCGCTGTGTTACGCTTCGATTAAGCGCAGTTGGTTTTCTTCGTCCCTGCTGGTTTTTTTGCACTCCGTTGTGTGTTGGTTAAAATATGAAATCTACATTCGACAGAGCTCATACGCACTCAAACGAATACACGCATATTATCATTGTAGCCAGGAGAGGTCGTCTTGCATCATCAACATCCCATAAACAAACAAATTTCGACAAAAAAAAAAAAGTCGAATAATTCATGTTTTTCTTCTTAAATCTGAGACGCTTCACGACGACTTCCTGTAAATAAATAGCGGAGATTTAGACACTGGATTTTCACATTTATAAACACAAACTGAATTTCAGGTTTATAAAAGCCTGGTGTGCGTTGAGGATTAGTGAAATGAATAATGCGGCGCAGGACAGATGTTTCTCAGGCGTCAGGACGAGTCTGGCAGCTGCTGCATCGCGGATCAGAGTAATAAGTAATAAATGATAAGTCTCACACACGTTGGTCTGTTTGTGGGTAAAAACGACGCGGGTGTGTTTTTGTGGCATTAATGAATCGCTACATGGTGGAAACTGATCGAGTCGTTATTCAGAGCTGCTGTAAACAAAAACATCGCCTTATTTACATACGGAGAACAAAACAAAACGTCTTCCGTTTAAACGGTCATTTAATGGACGTGTAAATCATATCACATCCAAGCAAACACAGAGGGGAAGAAGAATGGAAGTTCATCCATCCATCCATCCATCCATCCATCTATCCATCTATACATCTATCCATCTATCCATCTATCCATCCATCCTTCCATCCATCCATGCATCCATCTATCCATCTATCCATCTATCCATCCATCCATCCATCCATCCATCCATGCATCTATCCATCCATCTATCCATCCATCCATCCATCCATCCATCCATCCATCTATCCATCTATCCATCTATCCATCCATCCATCCATCCATGCATCCATCTATCCATCTATCCATCCATCCATCCATCTATCCATCCATCCATCCATCTATCCATCCACCCATCTATCCATCCATCCATCCATCCATCTATCCATCCATCTGTCCATCCATCCATCCATCCATCTACCCATCCATCCATCCATCCATCCATCCATCCATCCATCCATCCATCCATCCATCCATCCATTCCGTTAACCAGTCAGCCTTTCATTTGCAGATTTGAAGCATTCTATCATACAGCTCGTCCAATCAGAGCCCAGCGTGCAGCGTCTAATAAAGAATGTAACGCCTTTTGGTTTTTACAGATTCTGCAGAATGAGACTGTTATTATCACACAATGTCCGGTTGGATCCGGTTCGACCTTTAGATTCTGCAAATTGATGTGAATTAATTCCAGGAAAAAGAAGGTCGTAATAAAGTATAAAAAGAGGCTGAAATTTGGATTTCACCAAAATCACATTAAAGTTCTTCGAGTCTGAAACCGAGACGAAAAGTGACTGTTTAACTTTATGTATTTATGCAGATTTGATGTGTAACGTGGATCATATCGGAGGCTCTAATTGTGCAATTACAGCATCTGCTTAAAAACAAAAACAAACATATTTTATATGATTTTACACACGTACGCCACACACCAGACACACACCAGACACACACCAGACACACACCAGACACACACCAGACACACACCAGACACACACCAGACACACACGTACGCCACACACTAGACACACACAGACACACACCAGACACACACCAGACACACACCAGACACACACCAGACACACACGTACGCCACACACTAGACACACACCAGACACACACCAGACACACACCAGACACACACCAGACACACACCAGACACACACGTACGCCACACACCAGCCACACACACCAGACACACACCAGACACACACCAGACACACACCAGACACACACCAGACACACACCAGACACACACCACACACACCGACACACACACAGACACACACCACACACACACACACACAAGACCACACACACACACACACACACACCAGACACACACCACACTTACGACACACACACACCAGACACACACGTACGCCACACACTAGACACACACCAGACACACACCAGACACACACGTACGCCATACACACCAGACACACACCAGACACACACACCAGACACACACGTACTACACACACCACACCAGACACACACCACACACACCCAGACACACACGTACGCCACACACCAGACACACACGTACGCCACACACCAGACACACACCAGACACACACCAGACACACACGTACGCCACACACCAGACACACACCAGACACACACCAGACACACACCAGACACACACCAGACACACACCAGTACGCCATACACACCCAGACACACACCAGACACACACCAGACACAAACCAGATACACACCAGACACACACCAGACACACACGTACGCCACACACCAGACACACACCAGACACACACCAGACACACACGTATGCCACACACAAGCTGGCAAAGTGATAAAGTGTTTACCAAGTCTTTTCTTTTACAACACGAAAAATTTGTTTAAGATACGTTCAATAAACGAGACGGATTCCTTTCCTAGGAAAGTCTGTGCATTGTTTAGAGTGATAAGTGCATCCATTAGTCTTTGTAAAACGTCCAAATCCTCACGCTAATGCACATCCGTCATTCCCGCCGTCACGCTCCCATTGGCCCTTTTAATCCCGTCAGCCCAAGCTCAGTACAGAATCCATTTATTCTTGACCAATCAGTATTTGTTTTTGTTTATTGTTTTTGTTATTTATTGTTTCTTTTGTGGTGTACGGCGACCTTGGGTGACTAGAATATTATTATTATTATTATTATTATTATTATTATTATTATATATTATTATTATTATTGTCCAAATCAAATCATCTAATTTAGACTGCATTCATTTGTCCTGTAATTGCACGACGGTCCACCAGGTGGCGCATTAGGCACTGTGATACATTGAGTATTTATTTGAGAGACAATAATAACTTTTATATGTTTATGTTTGTTGCGTAAACATCTGGCGTTTCACGGGTCAGGCAAGTTTTCAAAGTCAATGTGGCCCCTGAGCGAAAAAGTTTGCCCCCCCTTCCCCCAATCTAAACCGGAGACGTGGGTCACATGGTCTGTCCTCATTAATCATAACATGTTTGTCGGCGCGTCGTGCGCCGTCATGGATAAATAACAAGATCTCATGGCCGATAGACACGCCTCTGTGGACCTGGCGTTTATGAATTATAATGAATTCCATTCAGTCGCTCGGCCGGAAATTCCGACTGGGAAAACCTCGGTGTCACACGGGAAAGTATTTCAAATAAATAAATAAATAAATAAATAAATACAAATATGTAAATATATTCAAGAGCTTGCTTAAGTATAATCGTAAACATAAAAGTGCTATGACGTGTCCCAGCCCACAGTACTGCTATTGTTTACCGAGACGCGTAAGAGCAACACGATGTACATTTTTCAGTGTAGCGGGGATACGGCGCCCCCTACAGCACAGAGCGTTAAGAGCCTTCCTCAACAGTGGCAGCTCGGAGAATCCGGGACTCGAACCCCCGACCTGCTGATCAGTAAGACAGCACTTTTTATTACTTTAATAAGAGTTTTAATACTAATTTTATTGAATAATTTTTTTGGACCTTGACTTTTTATTAAACCCTGCATCTGTTCTGCTGTTGTAGTAGTTTTCCTCGGAATGTGACGGAGGAATTAAGCGAGCAGAATATTTCCCGGAGTTTCTGCATGCGCTCGCCGAGGAACCGCTTTTTTCTTTCTTTCTTTCTTTTCTTTTTTTAATAAGCTCGCTTGCAGTTGCCAGATTACATTGCGGATGCAAATCCTCACCTCTGCTCGCAGACTGGCAGAAGGGAAGAGAGAGAGAGAAAGAGAGAGAGAGAGAGAGAGAGAGAGAGACGGGTACACACACTTTTAATGGGGCATGAAGGAAGAAGAAGGAGGATTAAAAAGAAAGACGTTTGTGATGTTTAATGTGCGGCGGTGATGAATTTTTCGGTGACGCTCGCTGGGACGTTTCTTACCGTCGTATTTTATATCGTAAATCCCTGTTTTCTGTAGTAACGGCTTTTACTTTCGTCTTTTTCTATCGTCTGCTCCTGTTCGGGGTCACGATGGCGACTCACCTGCCTTTAATAAAGCTCCGCCCCCTACATTTAACCACCAATCACACCTGCATGTCTTCCTTCAACACAGAGCATTCTGCTTTTTCTTTCTATCTATCTATCTGTCTGTCTGTGTGTCTATCTATCTATATATCTATGTATCTATTTGTCTGACTGTCTATCTGTCTGTCTTTCTATCCTTCTGTCTGTCTGCCTGTCTGTCTGCCTGCCTGCCTGTCTGTCTGCCTATCTATCTATCTATCTATCTATCTATCTATCTATCTATCTATCTATCTATCTATCTATCTATCTATCTATCCATCTATCTATCTCTGTATCTATATGTCTGTCTATCTGTTTGTCTTTCTATCACTCTGTCTGTCTGCCTGTCTGTCCGTCTATCTGCCTGTCTATCTGTCTGTCTGTCTGTCTATCTATCTATCTATCTATCTATCTATCTATCTATCTATCTATCTATCTATCTATCTATCTATCTATCTATCTATCTATCTATCTATCTGTCTGCCTGCCTGTCTATCTGCCTACCTGTCTATCTGCCTGCCTGTCTATCTGTCTGTCTGTCTGTCCGTCCGTCCATCTGTCCATCCGTCCATCCATCCATCCATCCATCCATCCATCCATCCATCCATCCATCTATCTATCTATCTATCTATCTATCTATCTATCTATCTATCTATCTATCTATCTATCTATCTATCTGTCTGTCTGTCTGTTTGTCTGTCTATCTGTCTGTCTATCTGTCTGTCTATCTGCCTGTCTGTCTATCTGTCTGCCTGTCTGTCTATCTGTCTAGCTGTCTATCTGTCTGTCTGTCCTGTCTGTCTGTCTGTCCTATCTCTGTCTATGTCTGTCTATGTCTGTCTGTCTACTGTCTATCTGTCTGTCTGTCTGTCCGTCCGTTCGTCCGTCTATCTATCTATCTATCTATCTATCTATCTATCTATCTATCTATCTATCTATCTATCTATCTATCTATCTATCTATCTATCTATCTATCTATCTGTCTATCTGTCTGTCTGTCTGTGACATCACTTCCTACTAAAACTCGTAATGACTGAAGAGTTCTCTGCGTCGCTTTGACACGGCTGAGCAGCGACAGCTCACGAATCATTATAAGACTGTCATTAAGCAGCGGCCGAAGGTATTCATTAAGGTCCTGAGCGGCGAACAGGAAGTCTGCCAGGCGACACGGAGTATTTCAGAAATATAATGAGTCTGTGTGTTAATGGCTAGACGAGGGAGAAAGAAAGGATGAAATGATTCATTCTGTTCCCACTCGCTCATTTCATAACGCTGCTGCTTCATAACACACGACATTGTGTGTGCTCAGGTTCACACGTACATTCTTCTTGTTAAAATTGTGTTTTTGGACAAATTGGACGGTGTTTATCTCTTCTAAAGGAAAAAACAAAAACATAAACAATAAACACGAGCGCAGAAAGCAACCTTTCAAAAGTTCAAACATGCAACACAGGACATACAATATAGAAATGTAATCTTATTTATAAATATATTTATAATATTTTATTTATGGCAGGGTTGCTGGATATAGATTTTATGTCAAACCTTTTTATTTTTATTTTTTACATTTTCTAATTTATACATTTTTAATTAGAATTTTTTTTAATGTTTACATTTTACTTTTCTTAAATTTAAACATTAAAAAATTAAAAAATTAAAAAAAAAAAAAAAATTTTTTTAAAAATTTTTTAAATGTAAAAAATGTAAAATTTTTACATTTTAAAATGTAAAATTTTTTTAAAGTTATTTTTTATATAATTTTTTATTTTTATTTAATTGTTTTTATTTTAATAATTGTTTTTATTTATTAAAAAATATTTATTTATTTTTATTAGCATAATTTTAGTAGCATAAAATATTTTTTTTTTTTTAATGATGATTAAAACTGTTCTTTAATATACTTTACCAAATATCAGCATAAACAAAAATAGTTTATTTGTTTAATTTATTTAATCATAAATCAATCCCTCGTTTCTATCCTTCACTCTCTCGCCTGAAATGTAGACGTTTGAATAGAAGTTGAATAAAACACATAATTTATTATTAATAATAATAATAATAATAATAATACAATAACAATAATAATAATAATAATAATAATAATAATAATAATAAATACCTAATAATAATAATAATAATAATAATAATAATAATCAATTCGCCGATCATTTTCGCCGATCAGTTTCATTTCCTATTGTTTTTTTTTCTCCTCTTTTCTCCGTTAAATCGCTCCGCTCAGAGGGATGATTTGTTACTGATAGCGATGACGGACGTAATGGAAAAAAAAATGTAAGATTGTATCTTGAAAGTCTCTGAGGTCGGTGCATGAGAGAGAGAGAGAGAGACAGAGAGAGAGAGACAGAGAGAGAGAGAAGTAAAGAAGTCTATTATATCTGTAGACCTTTTAAAGGTCCTGGCTGTCAAGCGCACTTTCTTCTTAACAGATATTTCGTTTCCCTTCTTTCGCTCCTGCAGTTTTTCACACGCCACTCTCGGCTTCGCCGTTGCATTTGACAGATGAAGGTGGGGGTTCGAGTTCCCGCTCTTCGACGCGTTTCATCCTGAGATGAGTGCTACATCTCTCTTTCTGTTCTGACTCTGACTCGGCATTGATCTCATGGCTTTGAGCGCTGTGTGTGTATGCGTGTGTATGTGTGTGTGTGTGTGTGTGTGTGTATGTGTGTGTGTGTGTGATAGGCGTGGCTCGCTCAAAGTAACTTTAGCCCTAACGCCTGTGGCACTGTGTCCGTCGTGTTCACCTTCGCCCCAACATGCAAAAATTCTCACGCTTTAGTAGTTTTGCGGATGATCGACGTCCTGCGTAATTTATTTCACTTTGTAAAAAACAAACCGAATTTTTTGGCAAGAGAACGAACAACCAGGCAGCTTTTAATATGCGCGGGGAAACGAGACACAGGTGGTGATAATTATCCAATTCCCCTAGGCAGCAATGGGGGAAACTTTGGCGGCCTCTAGTGGCAAAGCGCAAAACAACAAGGCTGAAATCCTTCTGCCAATCTTTTAAAAAAACGAGCGTTTTTTTCGGTTACGTTTGAAACGCCGGGGCCGGGACGTTATTAAACGCCACATTGCGGGATCGAGCGTACACAAATGCACTGAAATCAAAGGGAAAAAAAATCAATAAGTCATTTCTAGAGGTCAAGGCTGATATTAGATCCAATGCTAGCGATAAGTAAGACATGATGAATAGCCCTGAGTGGAACACACACACACACACACACACACACACACACACACACAAACTCATGTCTCGTTTTTGTACTTCAGGTTAAAAGGTAATCACCGTGTCTTTTTACGATGTAAAGGCTGATGTCGAGACATTATTCAGGTAATTGTAGTCTATATTAGATAATAATCGCGGAAAATCGGCGGAAAAGACGACGCTTTAATCGCGGGTCGGTAATTCCGTGTCTAGACGTCGAATAATAGGAAGATGGGGTTACATCACGGCGATTCAATCGGCGACTCCGGAATTCCCACCAGATTCCTTTTTTTGTTTAAACCTGAGATATATACGCAGTATTTACATCATGTGATTAGTAAATAGAGATTTACGGCGGCGTTTCTGTGCTGCTCAGACGACAAGGAAGAAAAAATATCAGTCTTTGGTAAATGTCAGCATTATTTGTGTCCTAGACTGTCTCGGTACTGACGGCCTGTAACTTGACAGACTTGTCATATGAGACGGTAATTAAAGCGGCCTGTGGGAAGACGACGTTAGGAAATCTGGCGTGAGGTTAAAGCCGTAATAAAGGCTAGAAAAAATAATGTCATTTTAAGGAAACTTTGCTGGCGTTAAATTTTCTTCGTGGCGTTTTAAAGAGCAGAGAAGGAGGACGTGTAGTAATTAACAATAACTCGATGACTCAATGGGGGTATCAAATTCGGCACACCGGAGAATATCCAAAGGTGAACACAAGGGGGCGCCTTTGATGGGCTTCCAATTTAAACACCCTGGAGAATATCCCACGCAACTCAGGATACAACACTAGGGGGCACCCTTGATAGGGTACCAAATTTGACACAATGAAGACTATCCCAGGGAATACAAAAGAGTTTTTTTTTGGTGGGGCACCAAATTATACACCCTGGAGAATATCCAAAAGAGCTCAGGATATAACACTAGAGGGCGCTTTTGATGGGGGGGGGGTTCAAATTATACATCCTGGCGAATATACAAGAGAACTCAGTTTTGAACACAAGGGGGCGCATTTGATTGGTTTCCAAATTATGCACCCTGGAATCTCATGATACAACACTAGGGGGCACCCTTGACAGGGTACCAAATAATACACAATAAAGACTTTCCCAGGGAGGTTGGGATACAAGAAATAAAGGGCTTTTTTTGATGGGTTTCCAAATGATACACCATTGGAGAATATCCAAGGGAACTCATGGTTGACCACAAGGGGGCGCCTTTGAGGATACACTATAGAAGGACTTTTTTGATGGGTTTCCAAATGATACACACCGGAGTCTATAAAGCAAATGTACCACTAGAATCTGACCTGAAAACTCAGGGGACCTCCTGTGAAAACAAACACCAAACCAAGAGAACCGACAAACAAACAGCTTTTAATATGCATGGGGAAATGGGACACAGGTGGCGATAATCATCCAATTACCACAGCATAATAGGACTTTGGCGGCCCCTAGTGGCAAAGCGATATACAACAGTCATGCTTGGAGAGAATGGCGGCATATACACTGCACATTTATGCCAAATGATGAGGTTTCCGAGCCACCATATTATATTTAATTACCACAGATGGCAGCAGGAATGATGTAATAATAATAATAATAATAATAATAGTAATAATAATAGTAATAATCTCCGTATTGAGAACACTCCATTACAGGTGAGTGAAATGCTGACAGCTGGGAATACGCCCTCCGTCGAAGCACCCTCCTTTCCCTCTGATGTACGCCGCTTCACCGTCATCCCTGACCTTCGGCGACTCGCCGGGGCTCTGCGTCGCCGCCGAAACCTTTCACGCTGCGTCGTGCCCGTTTCCAGCTTTATGCGACGTTGCCACTTTGAAGCTGGAGCTGCGAGCGTCTCTCTCTCCGGGGAGACGCGAGCGCCCGATGCCCCGTCGCACCTGCTCGCTCGCACAGCTCAATCGTTCACACCTTCAACCGCCGCGATTCTGCCAACATCTGTTGCAAAGCGCACGAGGGAATTCTACCGTGTGATTTCGCTCTCCAGCGAAAGGTTCGCTTACGGTTCAGCGCACAATCTGTCGATCTGCAGGAACATTACAGTGTTACATCTAAAAACATGGTTAAATCATCATAAAAAACAAGAAGAGATCTGTGCGTTCCATTGGCATTTCTCTTATATATATATAAAGACCCGCTGAACGAGTTCGCTGAACGTTCGTTTTGTACAGTATGTTTGTACAGTAAGTGGTCTATTGTCTATTATTTATCTATTGACTATACGCATGACTCCTAACTATATTCGATAAGCTATAAAAACACTAGGTTACTGTATTCCTGAAGAAAAGTTATATTAAATAAAGGTAGTTTTTTCCACAACCATATATACAAATCTTCCAGGACCTTCCACACATCCAATCTGCCAGGACCTTATATGATAATCTAAACATCAGTTTACAAGATGGACTGCAAGATGCTCTCAAAAGTGTATATACTTCTCAAAAAAAAAAAAAAAAAAATATATATATATATATACATCTTTATGTAGTTCAATGGAAAATTTGAGCATTTATTTTATGCATTAAACATGTCACGCTAGTCCTTCCCTCGCGCTGCACGCCATGGTGTACATGGAAACCAAATTGCAGCACTTATCTACAGGCCGAGCTCTTTGCTCATTGCAGAGTGCGTTTTTTTCCAGCAGGGTGAGGTTATTTTCCCAGCGATTCATGTGATTGTCTTGTTTTGTAACCCGCGTTCGCTGTCCTCTTTTACAGCCACTTTCACAGCAGACCCTGCATTACGCTTGCTTCCGATGAACACCTGACGAGCAGGAGCAGGGCTGGGGATGGAAAATCGATTCTGATTATGGATTCGGATACTTAAAATTAAAAATCGGGATATTTTCGATTCCTGGGTGCATTTTGTCTCCGCCTGGCAACCTGGACCTTATGCCAGGACCTTCCAATCTGCCAGGACCTTCCAATCTGCCAGGACCTTATGTGGTTAATCTA
The DNA here is from genome assembly GCA_030449085.1 of Kryptopterus vitreolus. NCBI lineage: Eukaryota > Metazoa > Chordata > Actinopteri > Siluriformes > Siluridae > Kryptopterus > Kryptopterus vitreolus. The sequence goes on from JACRUU010000004.1 coordinate 8,499,109, forward strand.
AACATACAAGGTAGCTACAATTAAAGAAACAAAAACAAAAGGAAGAAAGAGCTATACGTGTAATTATTTTAATAATGTTATTTTAACAGCATTGGAGACGTGTACGTACTTCAGGACTGTATTTCTTGCTGACATTTTAGACTTAAACATTACCTGCTTAACACTTACGCGAGGTGGCTTAGGTCGCGTCCCGTTTTTTTTCTTCGGCACGCTATCCACTGTTATATTTCCAGCTAATTTAAGTCTGCGAGACGTCTCTGTGAGAATGATACACAACACACAGATGGCATAAAGATTTTTATTTATTTCTTTTTTTAAATGCCAGATGTGGCAAAACAGAACCTTTTCCGATGCTAATTAACATTCAGTGACAGAGAAAGCATTAAAAACAAGTGGAAGTTAATCTAAGTAAGCTTGAAACTACTCATTTTCGCCAGGCAGGTGTCTGGATCGAGGATTTAACGGATTTATAAATGTGAAGAGAAGCAATGCAGGCTATATAACCATTCCCCAAACGTAACTGTAATGTACAGCATGTGCTCTTTTCCACCCAATTAATGATCTTTGATTATGCTGATTTATTTATTTATTTATTTATTTAATTTTCCTGCTTGTCTCAACGCTCGTTTGCGCCTCTTTGCCAGTTCATAACATGGAATGCGTTATAGCAGCTATAAATACTTTTACAGCCTCTCCTTCCCTTCATCCTCCTGATGATAATCAGGATAACAAAGATCCGACGCTGGAGAGCAGCAACTGCAGCCATCACGTCCCATCTGCTCAGTCCCACCTGCCTGATTCATCCTGAAGTCCCTTTTTCTGAACTGGAGTTTTCATCACAGATTAAAGATCCACATGGGATCGACTGTGGATGGTTCCACTTAGTAACAATAAAGACGGACCGCAATTAATGCGAGCAGCTTTGCGACAATGGCTCAGGGCTACGGAGGACCGTTTTATACTCAGTGTGAACTTTAGCAATGAAGAAGCAGTAATAAATCACATTCCATGTCAAACGGGCCACAATTTAGGCAAAATAAGGCAAGTATAAAAGTGCGATTTATATTCCTCGTAATAGTTAAATTAATATAAGGGCTGTCAATAGATTAATTGACATAGATAATTGAATGTAGCATAAATGAATACGTTTTATGTTTCTAATGCTGTAACAAATGTTATAATTATATACATTTCTCTTAAAATCTCTCCCTTTAATAAAATGATTGATTATTTACTATTTAGGGGTACGGTGGTTTAGTGGTTAGCACGTTCGCCTCACAACGCCAGGGTCCGGGTTCGATTCCCGTCTCGGCCATGTGTGTGTGGAGTTTGTGCATGTTCTCCCTGTGCCTCAGGTGGTTTTTCTCCGGGTTCTCCGGTTTCCTCCCCCGGTCCAAAAACATGCACAGTAGGTTGCTTGGCACCTTGGAAAATTGTCCCTAGTGTATGAATGTGTGTGTGTGTGTGTGTGTGTGTGTGCCCTGCGATGGGTTGGCATTCCATCCAGGGTGTATCCTGCATTAATGCCCATAGACGCCTGAGATAGACACAGACTCCCCGTGACCCGAGGGAAGATCGGATAAAGCGCTAGAAGATGAATGAATGAATGAACTATTTATTTCACACTGGAGATTATTCTTTTAATATGATTTAATATGATTATTTGTTTAGTGTTGGTTTGAAGTGTAAAATATGGGACGTGGCTCCTTTAAGAATGGTGTTCCGGTTGCTTTTCCATATAAACTGGTGATACGGTGTTTAGGTTATACGGAAGCGCTTTATTGCGTTCAGTAAAAATGCGCTTTATTGCAGTAATACGGATTTGGGAATCCATACGGTAATATACGCTAATATAGTGAGGAGATCGTACCTGTTGTGAATGCGCAGCTAGGGGGTGTCATTGGGGGAATTTAGGAAGCGTGAGTGGATGCAATATAATATATATATAAATATACATATATATATATATATATATTATATATATAAATATATATATACATACTTAGAATTATGAGCAATCTGATTGGACGGGTAAAGCCGTATGTCATTTACCTTTAGTCAAAGGTCTAGTCTTAAAGATGAACTTTGTATTTTTTGTTGAAGGACGCGTGGCTGAGGCACATTACTGTATGAGAGATCAGATTTGTAGCCTGTAATAAATCAATGCCGAGGCTGGGAATTGTTTGGCATAACAGGGGCGCACTCTTGACAAATGAGATGTGAAAACAATCACTCTGAATAATGGCAGGAGCCCCACTGGATCTGACTCTGGACGTGTGTGTGTGTGTGTGTGTGTGTGTGTGTGTGTGTGTGCCACCCGGGCTGCTGTAATAGCTCTATAAAACAGACTCTCCAAAGACACTCTGCACTCATTATCATGGCCTGAGACGGGACCCTCGCTCACTCTAAGCAAAAAAAAAAAGAGGGGAAAAAAAAGAATTGAATGAGAAATTACACATTCCTCATATTTATTATTATATCTTCGACATTCTTGGACGTCCATTAGGCCGTAGCCGGAGTCATCGCGGGGAAACGAGCCTTTCGAGGACGTCATGAACGACCTGCGGTGGGGGGGCGGGGTGGGGGGGGGGGGGTGTTGGGAAATACAGAATAGTTTGGTTCTCCGATCCTCTTTATTGTAACGGTGGTGGTGCGCTGCACAGACACACGGTGGAAACGGGAATTCCAAAAAACAAAGGATTTATTTACAATAGTCCAAACAACAAAAGAGACGCCGCTCTAAAAGGAGCGGCCAGGTAGGCATGGGAGCCTTGCGCGCCGTGCGCCGTGGTACCGGGAGTACCGGAGAACAGGAACCGGCTTGGAAGACCGGAATCGGGAGACAGACGGGAACGGGAACAACTGGGAAACCGGAGCAGAGAAAAAGGTCAGGCATATATATATAAACATCTGGAGCGGGTCCGCGACACTAACCAAAGAGTCACGAGCCCGGACGGGGAATGAAGGGAGAGCCGGGCTATTTAAAGGGAGATGGGAAAAGGAACACCTGATCGGAGTAATGTGTGGAACGAGCGGGGCGGAGCCAGGAGAGAGAGAGAGGAGAGAGAGAGAGAATGTGTGTGTGTGTGTGTGTGTGTAACGAAGCCGGGAAGAGCGAGAGAGAGAGAGAGAGAGAGTGTGGTGTGTGTGTGTGTGGTGTGTGTGGCGAAAGAGCCGGGAAGAGGAGAGAGGCGAGAGAGAGAGAGAGAGAGAGGAGAGGGACAGAGAGACACAGAGAGAAAGAGAGAGAGAGAGAGAGAGAGAGAGAGAGAACCGTGACATCACCCCCCCTCCTAGGAGCGGATTCCAGACGCTCCTTAAAAAATGAGGGAGGGAGGGCGGGCCAGGGAAGTCGGCCGGGACAGGACATGGGGGCCAGGGCGGAGAGTTCCGGCGGGGGTCAGGGACTAACGGGAGAGTGGGAGAGTGGGCCAGGGCGGAGCCGGCGGGTCAGGGACTAACGGGAGAGAGTGGGCCAGGGCGGAGCCGGCGGGTCAGGGGACTAACGGGGGAGAGTGGGCCAGGGCGGAGCCGGCAGGATTGACGGGGCAGTGAGCTTGGGCGGAGCCGGCGGGACTGTGGGTGACAGGGCAGTGAGCTTGGGCGGAGCCGGCTGGGACTAACAGGGAAGTGAGCTTGGGCGGAGCCGGCGGGACTGGTGGGACAGGGGGGGCCTGGGTGATGGAAAAGGAAGGACAGGGGACCTGGGCGGAACAGGCGGGACCTGAGCTAACGGAACAGGAGGAACCTGAACTAAAGGGAGAAGGGACCTGGGCGGAACAGGCGGAGGACGGGACCTGGGCGGAACAGGCGGAACCAGAAACTGGGGAATGGTAGGACGAACCAGAACTACAGGGACACGGGACCTGGGTGGAACGGGTGGAACAGGCGGAGGACGGGACCTGGGCGGAACAGGCGGAACCAGAACTACAGGGACACGGGACCTGGGCGGAACAGGCGGAGGAGGGACCTGAACTAAAGGGAACCTAAAGGGCGGAACAGGAGGAACCTGAACTAAAGGGAGAAGGGACCTGGGCGGAACAGGAGGAGGACGGGACCTGGGCGGAACTGGCGGAGGGCGGGACCTGGGCGGAACAGGCGGAACCAGAACTACAGGGACACGGGACCTGGGCGGAACAGGCGGGGACCTGAACTAAAGGAACAGGAGGAACCTGAACTAAAGGGAGAAAGGGATCTGGGCGGAACAGGAGGAGGACGGGACCTGGGCGGAACCTCGGGCTCGGAGACCCCCACGGCAGGCATCCTCTTCGGGTTCGGAGGCCCTATGGGGCGTGTCCTCGGGCTCGGAGGCCCCCTCGGCATCCTCCTCGGGCTCAGAGACCCCCACGGCATCCTCTTCGGGTTCGGAGGCCCTACGGGGCGTGTCCTCAGGCTCGGAGGCCCTACGGGGCGTGGGGCGTTGTCCTCAGGGGGCCCAGCTCGGAGGCCCTACGGGGCGTGTCCTCAGGCTCGGAGGCCCTACGGGGCGTTTATGTCCTAAGGCTCGGAGGACCTCGGGGGCTGTTTTTTTCCTAGGCTACGGAGGCCCTCGGGGGAGTCCCTCGGGGCGTGTCCTCAGGCTCGGAGGCCCTACGGGGCGTGTCCTCAGGCTCGGAGGGCCCTACGGGGCGTGTCCTCAGGCTCGGAGGCCCCCTACGGGGCGTGTCCTCAGGGCTCGGAGGCCCTACGGGGCGTGTGTCCTCAGGCTCGGAGGCCCTACGGGGGTATGTCCTCAGGCTCGGAGGCCCTACGGGCGTGTCCTCGGGCTCGGAGGCCCTACGGGGGCGTGTTCCTCGGGCTCGGAGGCCCTACGGGGCGTGTCCTCGGGCTCGGAGACCCCCACGGCATCCTCATTCGGGCTCGGAGCCCTTCGTGCCCTTTTGCACTGAGCCGCAGGTTCGGCGGCCATCTTGAGCTGGGCCGCTGGTTCGGCGGCCATCTTGCACTGGGCCGCAGGGTTCGGCGGCCATTTTGGACGGTTCGGCGGCCATCTTGAGCGGGCCGCGGGTTCGGCGGCCATCTTGAGGCTGGGCCGCGGCTGGCCGCAGGTTCGGGGGCCATTCGGCGGCCATCTTGAGCTGGGCCGCGGGTGGTTTCGGCGGCCATCTTGAGCTGGGCCGCGGGTTCGGCGGCCATCTTGAGCTGGGCCGCGGGTTCGGCGGCCATCTTGAGCTGGGCCGCGGGTTCGGGCCATCTTGGCTGGGCCGCGGGTTCGGCGGCCATCTTGGGCCTGGGGGCCATCTTGGGGCCGCGGGTTCGGCGGCCATCTTGGGCTGGGCCGCGGGTTCGGCGGCCATCTTGGGCTGGGCGGCGGGGTTGGGCCGCGGGTTCGGCGGCCATCTTGCGCTGGGCCGCGGGTTCGGCGGCCATCTTGCGCTGGGGCCGGGGGTTCGCGGGTTCGGCGGCCATCTTGGGCTGGGCCGCGGTTCGGCGGCCATCTTGAGCAGGGCCGCTGTTCGGCGGCCATCTTGGGCCGCAGGTTCGGCGGGCCATCTTGGGCTGGGCCGCGGGTTCGGCGGCCATCTTGCGCTGGGCCGCGGGTTCGGCGGCCATCTTGGGCTGGGCCGCGGGTTCGGCGGCCATCTTGGACGGTTCGGCGGCCATCTTGAGCAGGGCCGCAGGTTCGGCGGCCATCTTGAGCAGTGGGCCGCAGGTTCGGCGGCCATCTTGAGCTGGGGCAGGTCGCAGGTTCGGCGGCCATCTTGAGCTGGGCCGCAGGTTCGGCGGCCATCTTGAGCTGGGTAGCCGCCGCACTGGAACGCTGTAGGTCGCCCCCCCCCCCAAAAAAATCCCTTGGGAGAGCCTCCCCCCGAAAATCCTCCCAGATCCGGTCCATGAAGCAATCCGCCGACTGCGCTGAAAAGTCCTCGCCTGGTCCCAGATCTTCCAGCTGCCCACCGCAAAGAGCAGGGACCGGTCAACTGCATGGCAATATGGGATATTTTGGTGCGATCTGTTGGAAACAGGTGTGGGTACTGGTTGGAATGTTTCCATACAGTTCACCAGGAAGGCGTGGCAGTCTTCCTCCGAGCCGGCGTAGCCCGAGGGGGGAGCGACGGCGGCAAAACTCGCGGGCTTCGAGGGGGGCGTGTCCCGAAACGTGTCCAATCGGGCAAAGAAACATGGTGGTCCGTGTGTCTGTGAGGGGAGGTAGGAGAAAAAAAAAAAAAAGGAAAAAAGGAAAAAAAAAAAAAAAAAATGGGAAAAAATAACCTGGGTCGCGACGGAGCAGCTATTTCCGGGTCCGGCTTGCTCAGCTATCCGCACCGCGGCGGAGCCGCGACTTCCGGGTTCGGCAGTCGCGGTCGCGGCTTCCGAGCCGCGGCGGAAACGCGACTTCCGGGTTGCGCTGTTTTGGTCCGGGCTTCTGTAACGGTGGTGGTGCGCTGCACAGACACACGGTGAAACGGGAATTCCAAAAAACAAAGGATTTATTTACAATAGTCCAAACAACAAAAGAGACGCCGCTCTAAGGAGCGGCCAGGTAGGCATGGCAGCCTTGCGCGCCGTGCGCCGTGGTACCGGGAGTACCGGAGAACAGGAACCGGCTTGGAAGACCGGAATCGGGAGACAGACGGGGGGGGAACGGGAACAACTGGGAAACCGGAGCAGAGAAAAGGTCAGGCATATATATATATAAACATCTGGAGCGGGTCCGCGACACTAACCAAAGAGTCACGAGCCCGGACGGGGAATGAAGGGAGAGCCGGGCTATTTAAAGGGAGATGGGAAAAGGAACACCTGATCGGAGTAAAGTAGTAGTAAAGTGTAAAAGTAATGTGGAACGAGCGGGGCGGAGCCAGGAGAGAGAGACAGAGAGAGAGAGAGAATGTGTGTGTGTGTGTGTGTGTGTGTGTAACGAGCCGGGAAGAGCGAGAGAGAGAGAGAGAGAGTGTGTGTGTGTGTGTGTGTGTGTGTGGAGAGAGAGAGAGAGCCCGGGAGAGAGAGAGGAGAGAGAGAGAGAGAGAGAGGACAGAGAGAGAGACAGAGAGAGAGAGAGAGAGAGAGAGAGAGAGAGAACCGTGACATTTATTTTGCACCGAGAGGAGACGATAACGAGACGTTTATGCGGGTGCAGGATTGCGACGCTCTGTGATGTACAGGAGATCAGACTGGGATTGATCCCACAATGAAATGTTTACTTAAAGCCTTTTGGCAAAAACGGGTTGTATTGATGTAACGGCGTCGTGATACGGCGTTCCGTGTAAACGAGTTTTGTTTTTTTGATGAGTAACGAGGTGTCGTACCGCCTGATTAATAGCTGTGCACGTCTCCATGGAAACGAATAAAAATAATGAAATGAAAGACTGCAGGTCGGAACGTGAATGCAAACAGAAACAAACCCCATTGTGTTGTATTGATGTAAAGTGAAGAGGATGCAGTCAGCGTTCCAATTCTTCCCAATAGGATTGCGCTCCGAGAGATCACGGAAGCCGCATCTTCCCGGTGTATCCTGGGCTTTTTTCCCGGTGTATCCTGGGCTTTTTTCCCGGTGTATCCTGGGCTTTTTTCCCGGTGTATCCTGGGCTTTTTTCCCGGTGTATCCTGGGCTTTTATCGCGACGGGAAAGGTTTGTCTTGAATGACACCGTTTACAAAGACGCCCTATTATACACTATTAGTACTACTGATCAGAAGGTTGGGGGTTTGAGCCCCAGTATTGCCAATGTGCCCGGGTTGCCAGGTCATGAAAAAAACCCATGTTTGGTGTCTTTAAGCACTATTTTAATAAATATATTACTAAAAAGTTTTACAATATGGTTTAATGGATCTGATTGAACGTCACATTTAGTCCTATAGCAGAGATAATCAATTGTTGGCTCGCCATCCGAACCGGGACACCTTGAGGTGATTTGTTCCGGCCCTTGAAATATCCCAGTGTGATAAAGACGTATTTAGAATAAAGTATAAATAAAGAATAAAGACGTATATAAATTTTAGTCGGAAAACAGCAGCTACGGTGAACGGAAAACGGTCGCTATATATATCGTATCAAAGTTGGAAATTCCAGCATCGTTACAACACTACAATATATTTTACGTTTACATTTACAGCATTTGGCAGACGCCCTTATACAGAGCGACTTACAACTGAGCAATTGAGGATTAAGGGCCTTGCTCAAGGGCCCACTAGTGGTAGCTTGGTGGTTGTGGGGTTTGAATCTATGATCTTCTAGACCTTAACCAGTGGGCTACCACCTATATATATATATATATATATATATATATATATATATATATATATATATATATATATATATATATATATATATATATATATATGAATTGACATGTGATTAATCGCGTGTTTTTTCAATGTAGCATAAATGAATACATTGTATGTTTCTAATCTATCTATCTATCTATCTATCTATCTATCTATCTATCTATCTATCTATATATATATATATATATATATATATATATACTTAAAATGATGAGCAATCTAAGTACTTTTCTATTGCGTTATTTTGATGGCGCTGTGTTATATTTACACATCCAGACGTAACGGAAACCAGGCCGGATTTGTTTAACGCGTGACATTTAAAGATCGAAGGCGCAGAGACGAATAAATACTAATGGATCGGATCGGTGTGACGGGGCCGCTTTTATTTATTTCTTTATTTTAAAAAGAAAGCGGTGCGTTAGACGATCTGTTTGTATTTGGTAGACGGCGTGTCGTTCTGTTCACACAAATGTCACTGCCTACGCGTTACCACGGATCTTCACAGAGTGGAATAACTGGTACAACGCAAAATCGAAATTTACACTTTTATTTCTGGTCAAAACAATTTTATGAATGGGGCCACTTTGTTTTTTTACTTACTAAGTTAGTAAATCTTAAAATATTGTACGTGCAAATTATCCAACTTCGAGATTTAAGATTTTTTTATTTTTCAAGAAGGGCATTATTTATTCATTCATTCATCTTCTACCGCTTTATCCGATCTTCCCTCGGGTCACGGGGAGTCTGTGTCTATCTCAGGTGTCTATGGGCATTAAGGCAGGATACACCCTGGATGGAATGCCAACCCATCGCAGGGCACACACACACTCACACACACACACACACATTCACACACACATTCATACACTAGGGACAATTTTCCAAGGTGCCAATCAACCTACCGTGCATGTTTTTTGGACCGGGGGAGGAAACCGGAGAACCCGGAGAAAAACCCCCTGAGGCACGGGGAGAACATGTACAAACTCCACACACACATGGCCGAGACGGGAATCGAACCCGGACCCTGGCGGTGTGAGGCGAACGTGATAAACACTAAACCACCGTGCCCCCGGCATTATTTATCTATTTATTTATTTATTTATTTATTACATCTTTTTAACTTTTAAACCCGTATACCAGGTCCTATCAGAAAGTTTTGAGCTCTGTCTGCGACAAAAGCGCTTTATTTATTTATATATTTATTTATTTAAGTTTACACACTCAAAATAGTCCTCTATAAACTCCGCCTCTTCTGGAATACGTCTCGGGAAAAAGTCTTCTTTTAATCCCAATGATTGCTGCTTTCACTCCCGTGCTTCCTCACCGCGTCGACATCCATACCTGGCTTTACTAATGACACTGCGGCCGAATGAACTCCCAAATCTGCAAAATTCCCAGGAATGGGGACGAAAAGTGGAATGGGATGTTCACCTGCACACTTTCCTCTTTTTAAAAACTAATTTTAAAGGACTAAATCTAAATGTATAAGGGACACGGTGGTGTAGTGTTTATCACGTTCGCCTCACACCGCCAGGGTGCGGGTTCGATTCCCGTCTCGGCCATGTGTGTGTGGAGTTTGTGCATGTTCTCCCCGTGGGCCTCAGGGGGTTTTTCTCCGGGTTTCTCCGGTTTCCTCCCCCGGTCCCAAAAAAATTATCCCTAGTGTGTGTGAATGTGTGTATGAATGTGTGTGTGTGTGTGTGTGCCCTGTGATGGGTTGGCATTCCATCCAGGGTGTATCCTGCCTTAATGCCCATAGACGCCTGAGATAGACACAGACTCCCCGTGACCCGAGGGAAGATCGGATAAAGCGCTAGAAGATGAATGAATGAATGAATGGATGAATAAATCTAAATATATTATTCATATGCTAATGTAAACACACACACACACACACACACACACACACACACACACACACAGCCATTGTAGCTGAAATCCAACTCTTCGTATTTGCTTTATGATCGTGTGAAAATCCTGAACATGAAACACTTTAATCGTCAGTCTGATCCCTGGATTCGCTCAAATCTCCGTCAAATGTGTTCGCTGCATTCCAGGACAATCCGGGGTTCATTCAGGAAAAGATCGGGAGATTGTGTTGACATCGGAGAGAAGGAAGTGACAGACGGTGCAAGAGAGATCGAGAGGCAGAGAGGGAGTGTGTGTGTGTGTGTGTGTGTGTGTGTGTGTGTTTGAAAAGACAAGGAGTATAAAGTCTGTCACACTGACTCCTCACCTCACCATCTGCCTTCAAATCTCAGTCCTCCTGCTTCTCCTTCTCCTCCTTCTCCTCCTCCACCTCCTCCTCCACCTCCTCCTCCTCCATTTACATTACATTTACATTTACATTTCAGCATTTGGCAGACGCCCTTATCCAGAGCGACTTACAAC